>JBAMCJ010007672.1:0-94706 GCA_037075205.1 Drosophila prostipennis | reverse complement strand
ATTTTACCCATTTACCCAATTTTTTAAAAAATTGAAAAAACTTTTTTATGCACTACCAGTATGTAATTCCAATTTTCTATAAATAACCTATATATCAATAACCTATATATCAATTTTTACTTTAAAAATTACAAAAAACTACGTTATAATGCGTTATATACAAATAAATACATACATAAGTTATGGCTTAAGTTCCCGCCAATTATCGCATGACTAACTTCCGTTGAAGGGAATCCCTACACAAGGACCGCGCACAAAAACAAACTTCAACTCCTCGAATTCGTCACAGCTTGCTGCCAGGCAACAAATAAAGCTTAATGAAGCGGGCAGGCCAGCTACCATCAACCATCTAAAAAAAAAGTGTACATTATAAAGGAGTGGGAGCCAAGAAGGTCACAGTCTTTGGCAACTGTTGCCCCAGAACGAGCGCAGAGCTCGTTTCGGGACTATTCACACAAGTGGTCCGAAATCAGGACGAGGAGCTGGATGAGGAGAACAGAACCCACTGTGACCACAACGGACCGAGGAGAGTCGCACATGTGACCAAAAGCCAGAAATTGGAGCGGCCATTGAATATGATAGAAATAGAAATAGAAATACGTACGTGCAAAAATTTCAACGCTTGATTAAATTTCAGTCACAGTCGAGGAGAGAAAAGGAGCAAAGGCGCCACAAGTGTGGGCCAACTTGAAAGACAATCAGGCAGCAATTTAAAACCATTTTCACTGTGGCCAGAACAGCCATCATCCACAATCCGCAGTCCCCATCGAAACCCCTGGAAAATCGGATGCCACCTGCTGTGCGGCAGTTGCAGTAACTTCTGCTTGATTAGTTTTGATTTGGTTATTTGGCATTAGGCCATGTGCCCGGCCTTCTTTAACGTGCTCTTTTGGCTTCCCTTCGTTTCCTGTCTCTTCGGACAGTGGAATAAACTAATTCCCAGTCACTCGATGACGCAGATGGCTTTGGTTTTCGGACTGCAGGAAGGGCTAAGGAGTTTTTGCGGCATGTGTGCTCGAGTTTTAATAAAAACTCGATCATTGTCCGCTTGGCCATATGTGTCGAAAGTTTTTGGGTAGGTACACTCTTGTTGGGGATTCTTTTTGGGTGGGAATTAAGGACAAGTAATGTCAAGTTTTAATACCTTGAATATACACTTCACAAGATGATTTATTGCATTACAATTAAAAAAGTTTATAAAATTAAAAATAAATGTTATGTTGTATTCTAGCTTTAATCAACAAAAGTTAGATTTTAATTTAAATTTATAAAATTAGATTACTTAAAAAATATAAAGAAGACATTTATTTATGTTCATGAATTTAACAAATTGTGACTAGCGCACTAATTTATTAGTATTTTTTTGTACTTGTAGCGTTAGGAAGAAATAAAACCAAAATTAAATAAAATTAATAATAATTATTTAATTATTAAATATTTTGTTGATACATTTTTAATAAATAATAACAATAATAAATAATAATTAATAATAACAAATTTACAATGGTATTATTTTAAAATACATTGTTTTATTTAAAATCAAAAGTAATTTCCCTTACTGTGAGTGTAAGCACATACAAATATAATCACAATATTAAATTACTGCCATTCACGTACGTGTTTATCAATCTGTATCCGTTTCCAGGCTAAGACAGTGGCACACATGGCGCATACTTAATATCAGTTAGTGGCACGTTCAATGCCAAAAAGCTAAGGCTCAAATGGCACCACCCAACCCTCGAAATGGTCAACAAATCATTAACCTTACCACCGCCCCTACCCACTTCCCTGCTGGAAAGTCAAATAGAAGTTAAACCCAACAGCGATTAAGACATTTAAGTACACGAGAAACTGGGGTGAGCTGAGTTCGCTTCTAGCACCTCTATAATTTGACGAAATGGAAACTCGGGGGAGTGAATCGAGCGATATAATAAGGACCGCGATCGTCGTTTGTCGCGCGTGCTAAAGTTTCCAGAATGCGGCAGGCACTACACTTCCGCTAAATGTCGCTATTATTTAACAATTTTGTTTATGTGTGCCTTTCATGCGGCCACCAGGCAGCCCCATTGCAATGTGGAGTATAATTTATGGTTACTCTGATTCCCCCAGCGCCGTTGGGCAAACTAAATTGTCGCCCTCGACAGCGGCAACTGGAAAAATATGAAAGAAAACAATTACAGCTGACTTAACACTTCCGTTACTTGTTACAAAAGCCGCACACGTTCACCAGAACAGCAGTATGCCAGAACCCCAGAACACCAGTTCACCATTTCACCTGACCACCCAGCTCTCCACATGCCCACCTGTCCAACTGGGCAGCAGCAGCAGCAGCACACAGGTATGTAGCTGCGTGGGCGACAGCAACGCACTTTCCTTCAAGCACTTGAAATTGTAATTTAACACGTACAAAAAGTCCGCTCTTTTGAGGGGTTCGCTAGCTGGAAGCTAGCTTCAACAAATGGGGACATTTTTCGGAACCCTAAATATAACCTGAATTTATGTTTATGGCGAACCGAAATAAAATTAAATTTAAATATATTTACCAGTCATTTTAGAAATCGTAAATATTTCTTTTGAAAATCTTAGCTTAGTTTGCTTTAAAAATGTAAATAACTTTAAAATATTTATTTAATTGATTATAATTAATAAAAACTTTAGTGTTACTAATAAAAGCCATTCGGTTTTGTAATTATATTAACATTTTATTAAGTTTTTCGTTCATGTAAATCATATTGAAATTTAGTCCACATGCACTAAATTCAAGAAAAACAAAAAAATTGGTATCCAAAAATAGTGATTTGTAAAGCACCTTAACGAAATCGTTTGATCGTACATAATATACATTCGTGCGCTTAAAACTAAAAGTTTGACATTGCTTCCGAACGATGATTTATCGGTAATATGTGTATAAAAATTGTTTATCGATATATTTGTTTTGGATAACGATTACCATTCGATTTGTTCATCATACAGAGGCACTAAAGCTTATTGATTGAATGATTCTTCCGACTTCAAAGAACCAAACCTTCCTTCAACATATTCGATTTGTGCTTAAGTACTTAAATGCTAAACATATAATGCAGTGAGAGAAATAAATAGTAATGTTGGACCTGTTTTGGTATAGAATTTCATTGAGACACTAGATCTATAAACCATTTTCATCCAGATTCTTTGGAGATGTGGACGTATATAAATAAGAAATGTCAGATGAATAGGCGGGGCAGGAAATATGTTTCGAGTTATCGTGTGGTGAGATAAATACTCATGAGTCTTTGAGTAATTCGCAAGATACAATTCTTAGAAATGCGCAAGATTTGGAAGTCTGGGTAAAATACATTTCATAATCAAGTTTAACCGAAGACAGACTTTTTAAAGTTAACATTAAATTCTTCGTGATTTTAGAAAATAAGTTATTAAGAAAAAATTCGTTTTTACCTAAATAATTGTTTATGCAATTTCATATATTCATTTTCAACTAATTTAGAATTTGTTCGGATATAATATGTATACATAGTTAAATTGCTTTTTTGCCTAAATTCCAAATAGATTTCGCCTGTGATTCTATCTACCTCGCTTCAACAAGCTAAATATTTCATAGACCTTCATTTTGTGGGTAAGGATACAATTATGTGGTTATAAGCTCAAACTCTAATTTAAGTGGACAAGGCAAATAAGTGGATCTGTTTATTGTCAGGTATGTAAATATTATTGTAATTTGTGCAACGCTGACTAAATAGAAAACCATTTGTTTGTGATGAAATTAACATTTCAAATATTTTACTGTCACTAAAAAAATTAAACAGTTCTACATAATATTTTATTATAATATTTATAGAAAATTAAATGTACAATCATTGTACAGCAATTTGTTATTTTAATGCGTTGCAAAAAAATAGTAAACAATTAATATCAGAATGAGAATGTTGTACCAAGTTTATGAAACCGTTTGCCTTATCCAAACCTAACTTAAAAATTCAGTGCAAAAAGGGTGTAAATAAAAATGTTCTCTAGAATATAATTTTTAGTTGAAAGATTATATCCGCATCGAAATAATTCATGTAGTTACACTGTGCGCTGGATTTGTGCGCAAATTGCATAGGTTTGTGTTCGAAGCGTAGGCGGTCTAAGATATATTCGATATTTAGATACTCTATAACACTATAAAGTAAACCTGAAGCTCTATGTCTAGGCAAAGCTTGGACGTAACTGGGTGGCTGCTCAGGACTGTCTATCACTCCTCACTTGGGAGTTCCGGGAGGGGCGTTGGCCAGGCCAAAGAGCTCTTCATAGGAAGGTGCTGAAAAATGTACATTTTATATACCTATTAATTTCAGCCCCTAAGCTTCTAAATTATAAATTCTTTTATATATACAATTATATTTCATTGTTACTTACGCAACTCATGGGCTCCCGGAGCCTGGCGCGGCTGAAGGAACGAGGCCGAGGCCGAGGTGGATGGCAGTTGGCTGTAGCCCGGTGCTCCTCCACCAGCTGCTCCATTCGCCGTAGGCGGAGCGGCGGTCAATCCAGTTGGCGGTGGTGTCAGGGCAAGGAGCGAGTATTGTGGCGACTCTGGCAGCGGATAGGCGGGCAGGTGGGGTGGCGGATATGACTGCACCATCAGCGGACTCGACGAGTAGGGCATGTAGGGCACGTTGGAGCTGCGCAGGCTGGCCCTGGCCGAGGGACTTCCGTACTGGGAGGACTGGGAGCCCGAGGTGTAGGACAGCTCCATGCCACCGGCCCCACCGCCGCCCACAGCGGGACTCAGAGTGGCCGCCGAGGAGTCCGAGGTGATCGAGTTAATGGAGCTGCACTCGCTGAACTGCGAGGAGTGCGAGGGCGAGCCAATGGAGGAGTCCAGCGAGGGATAGACCGGCAGGGCTGGCTCGAAGGGATTGCCGGAGCCCGCATCCGGACCGGGTGGTCCGTCGTTTGGCCGCGGTGGCGGCGGCGGACGCAGCGAACTCAGCCTATTGGACGTATCCTGCGAGTACACCTTGAAGGGAAGATTTAGGATCAAGTTCTTGAAGAATCCTCGCAGCACTGCCTCCACACGCAGCTCGTAAACGATCGTGATCACGCCGCTCATCTGCTCATCCGTGGGCTGAGCTCCTTCGGGCAAAAGCAGCTCGTGGGCAAAGCTGCGCTCGGTCTTCTTCTGCACCGAGCCCGTCTCCTTGCTGGCCACCGCGATGCACTCCACCTTCTGCACGCGCAGCGGCACATGGCTGTAGTAGGTGACGTACTGCAGGACACTGAAGCGCAGCTTCTCCACGGCGGTGGTGCTGTTGTTGATCACAGTGGCGCAAATCCTCAGCGGCTCTCCCCGCACCGCAAAGTCCTCCGGCAGAAGGGCCAGCAAGGTGATCGGCCGTGTGCCAAACAAGCTGATCGTCTTGGTCACCTGCTTCTCCAGCGAACTGGGAACACTGCGTTGCGATGGCTGCAGCGGCATGTTCTTCACCACCGTAAATGGAATCGTGTGCCGCTCATCGAAGGTCCACGGTCGCTGGATGAGCACGCGCATCTTGTACTTGATGCCGCCATAGCTGCCCTTAAAGCTCGACGGGAGTTGGCGACCCAGCGCCACCTCGAAGATGAACGTGTGCTCGCCGGGCGAGAGTTCCAGGCCACGCGGCTCGAAGTCCGGCAGCGGAGTTTCGCTGTGCTCGTACACCTCCTTGCTCGTGTAGAACAGGCTGCGCGAGTACTCGTTGTTGTTCGAGTTCTTCCGCAGGATCTCCATCCACTTGCACTTGCCCTTGCCGGTGACCTGCACCTTGATCGCTGAAATTAAAAGAAATTCAGACATTAAACTATGTAGAACTAAAGAATAGGATTTTAGATAGTGGAGATAGTGCTAGTTTAAAATTTATTATAATTTTCTAAACTTTAATTATCATATCATTTGATTAAAAAAAATGCGAACTCCTAAAATATTCCGATTTCTAATGCATTTCAAAATATTTACAGTTTTAAAATTTTTGAAAACCGTTAAAGTCGTATTTCCGTTAGCGAAGTTTACCACCGGCGTTGCCAACTGCTTTACTTAGCCAGTACACGCACCAGAGGCAAGGCTGCCATGGTTTTCAACATGGTTTTGCAATTTACTATCGATATATTGCAGTTTTACACATTAGAGGTGGATGTTCCAGACATCGGTGTTTTCGATGTTTTACAAAAAAACATCGATGTTTTAATCAAATTATTTATTTTTTTATTTTTAAATAAATAATTAGAATAATATAGCCCAACTAAAAAACTTTTATAGTTCATAAAAAGACCAAAAAAAGCCTTTATTCGGCAAAAAAAAAAATTTTATTATAGCATACATTATAGTATTATAGGATAGTACTATGAAAAGCCCTATCCACCGCCGCTTCCCTCCTAAGCCACCAATACAATATACAGTGGCGGATCCAGGAATTGGCTTGAGGGGTGTTTTTAAAACAAATTTTTTGTTGCATACTTTTTTAATAGCAAATTTTCTTTAATTTTTGACCCGAGGTGATTTCTAACCCCCGTGTATTCGCGCATGACAGTAAATAACTTAAATTAAAAACACATTTTTCGATTACATGCCGTTACACCGTTTCTTTAAAATTGGTGATAAGTCTAAAACATCGATTGTCGCCATAAAACATCGATGTTTTCATCGATGTTTCTCCACCTCGATTAGAGTTTCACTCCAATTCATGCGCACTGTTAACGATTTCACTCCAGTTCGTGCGCACTGTTAACTTTGCCCTGCAATTTCCACTCCATTTCTTGCGCACTGTTAACGGCCATACGAAAAGCACTCAATCCAGCTGTAGCTGAGCAGACCCAAATGTTAAGTTTAACAGAACTCGAACGATGTTTTCATCGATGTTTCTCCACTTTTTCACATCGCTAACAGCAGCCAATACGAAATAAATTTTTTTCCAATTTGTCCAATTTATGTGAAAATAGAATTATTTGTGTAGTAACTAGGGTAAATCAAAGGGCCCAACTACACTACTCGGTTTAGGTGTGCGAAAAGCGAGTTTGCAGACAGATTTAACGCAGACCGGCGCCGACATTTTCACGCCCATTCAATCGAGTGTGGACTTTTCCTCCGCCCGTCCCCTTTGCCCTTTTTGAAGCGGGGGCACAACTTCAAATGGTGTAAGGCGGAAGAGACGGCGCCGCAAAGATGAACTTCGAGTACATTGGCCATGCCTTGGGCTACCATGGACAGCCGCTGCAGAAGATCTGGGACGACGAGCGGGGCGTGGACGATCTGCGGAAGATGGGCCTCACCCAGGTGAACTACGGGGTCTACCAGGAGCGGCAGAAGTTCTTCACCTTCCAGGAGCGGGCCAAGCGGCTCAAGATGCACCAGTTTCTGGCGCGGAAGGCCACCGATCTGTACGATCGCTCGCTGGTGGCCAATGTTATGGAGGATTCGGTGTTGTCCCAAGGTGGGTTTTTTCGTGATCTATGAGCTTAAATGGTAATGAATCTCACTTGGAATACCCTTTACAGGCAACACCTACATGGCCCAGATGGCGCCCTACGAGTTCTTCCTCAATGTCAAGGACAAACGCAAGGGGTGGGCCCACCGCCTGGCGGCCCTAAAGCAGGGCGACATCATCTACACCCAGGTGACGAGGCTGCTAAACGGAAACCGACTCCTGGTAAAGCCACTCTGCACTGCCGAACCCAAGCACGCTTACCTGGCCGACATGCCCATTAAGGTAAAAAGTCTTTAGCTCATACAAAATGAAGATACAATATTAACCTTTGCATCGTCACAGGCCATGATCCTGCAGGACTACTGGGGTCCCTTGCCCCTGGACAAGCAGGGAAATCCGCGTAGCTTTGCCCCAAACGATTTCCTGCGCTGCGAGATTAACAGCATATCCGCGGATACCGAGCGCCTCACTCTGAACATGATTGGCATGTTCGACCAATCGGCGGAATTGAAGTTTGGTCTCTGCGACCTTAACGAGTTGCCCAAGTATTATCGGTAAAAGCTAGAGGAGTTTTATCTATTCAAAACGTTTCACAAAACCCTGCTAAACCAACGCCTTTTCCGCAGTAAAATCCATAACCTGGAGCATCCCTCTGCGACGCACTTCGAGGACGACCTAAACGCCGCCTTGGAGTTTGAAAATCCCAACTACGATCTACTGTTCCAGATAAACGGCTTGCAGCCCAATGAGAACCTCTCACTGATGGGCCATTTGAGGGCGGGATTCCCGGATGAGGAGAACGCCGCGGAGCTGCGCCAGAAGCAGGCCTCCCAGTGGGCCTTCCGGTAAGTCTAACTTGTGACTTTAGTATTGAGAGTGTATGTCATTCCATCCATTCGCACACCCTATCGCATCCAACACCTTCATTGATTGGCCGCCGATCAGCTCCGTGGCTGATGGCATCGAGCACTTTAAGAACGGCCAGCAGGTCGAAGCTTTTCAGTGCCTGAACAAGGCTCTGAACATTGATCCGCGCAATGTTGAGGGTCTGGTGGCACGCGGTGCCCTCTACGCGAACCGCGGCAGCTTCCTAAAGGGACTGCAGGACTTTGAAAAGGCTCTGCACCTGAACAAGTACCATGTGAACGCGCGCAAGTACATGGGCGAAACGCTAGTGGCTCTGGGTCGTAGCTACGAGGAGGAGAACCGCATACCCGAGGCGGTCAAGGCCTACAGCGACTGCCTGAATCTGCTGCCGCAGCACGAGGAGGCGCGCCAGTCCTTGGACGCACTGCAGCGAAGTGGAGACGGTAAGCATAGACTAGGCACCGAGCTGATCAACCTGACCGGTGGCGCCTCCTCGGACGAGTCCACCTCATCGAGTGCCAGTGAAAGTGAAAACGAAGAACAGGGTGAGTACATCTCGGGTTGAGTGCCGCAAGTCATTAAAGCACCGTGCCTGCACCAAAGCAACCAATAACCTATTCCAAATTTTAGCTGGAAAGGCCAAGGCCAACATCAGTCAGCCCTTCTATGCACAAGGCTCGCTTCAACCGCCGGGGGAGGAGAAGTTGGCCGTCATCGATGCCCAAAAGGCCAATGAGTTCAGGCTGGACGACGACGAGACCGTGTCCAGTGTGCGGAAGCTTCTGCGGGAGGCTAGCAAGCACAAGAAGGCCAAGAAGAAGGGCAAGAAAAAAAAGGACAAGAAGGAGAGGAAGCGGTCCAGGACCAAATCGGAAGCGGAGGATCCCATGGAGTTGCTCAAGAAGATCGACTTCCAGGAGGCCTTCAGGTGAGTTTTGCAGCAAAAGATGCTCCTTGCACAATAAATATACATTCTCTTGAGATCTCCCTGCCTAACCCATTGTGATAGACAAGACAAGTATGTACCCAAGCTGTATTTGCATCTCAAATGAATCTCCAATCCTGGATGCACATTTCAGTTGCGTTGTAGATACAGTTGAATATCCATAACAAAAACGGATTTATTACCTATGTTTTGTGTTGCTTTTAGGCTAATGAGCAGCGCAAGCAATGAGACGGAACTGAAGGCAAAGATCAGAAGCTACCTAAAAGATGGAAATGGCGGAGGAGACTCACCTCCTCCCCCACCGTCGATGAAAAAGACAACAACAGCAGCAGCAGCAGCTCCAGCAAAAAAATCTAACTTTGACACCATGGGGCCCAGTACATCACGACACGCTGCCGCCGTCTCTGGAGGGGACCATCCACCGCCGGCGCCCAAGTTTCTGGAGCAAAAGAAGCCACCGGAGCCGGCGCCCAAGCTCTCTTTTCAGATCAAGAAACGACCACTGCAGATGGATAAGCTGGGAATGTTGCGCCTGGCGGCGCCAGCGGAACCTCTACGAAGGAGCAGCAGCTCGCGCAGCCGGAGTCGAAGTCGGAGTCGATCGCGTAGCCGCTCGCATTATCGTCGACGCGGCAGGAGTTCGCGTTCGCGTCAGAGGAGCCGGCGGCGTGACTCGCGATCCGACTCCAGATCCAGGTCGAGAAGCAGATCGCGGTCACGGCGGCGCCGTAGCTTTTCGCGTTCTCGCAGTCCGTCGGCACGACGCTATGGGAATCGCTTTGTGGTCGGGCGCTATCGCAGTCGCCGAGAACGCCGTTCTCGATCCTTCCACCGCCGGAGGTCTCCGTCGCCTTTCGTGGCAAGGCGCTCGCCCTCACCCTTCAACAAACGTCGGACTCCATCGCCGTTTGTGCCACGTCGCACACCATCGCCAGCGACCCGCTATCGACGCTCTCGGAGTCGCTCCCGCAGTCGTTCCCGGAGTCGTTCCCGCAGTCGCTCCCGTTCCCGAAGCATGAGTCCGCATCGCCAGTCACGCTACCCGCCGAGGGGTAGGGGCCGTGGCCGTGGCATCGCGAATCGGACAAGGTTCTCCTGGTACAATCATGATACACGCAGTGTTTCTCGCGCCGTGGAGCCGCCAAACGGCAAGGATGACAAGATTTCCTCAGCAGCTCCGAAAGAGAAAGATGGTGCAGGTGACAGAGACGTTGGAAAACCAGGGACCAATGCCGAACCCACCGTTGAGCAGGTGAATGAAATGATCAAGGAGGCACAGAAGGAGCGCAAACAGGTCCTCGTCGAGGCCGCCAAGGAGGCCAAGGACTAGAGTCCTCGATGCCCACACGTACTACGAGTGTTAAGTTTCCTCTTAGCTGATAACAAACATTTCATTTTGATATGCAAACTTGTAAAACGCTCCCTTGCGAAAAGTTCTCTGATCACTAAATAAAGAAGCTTACAAAGCTATATTCGGCATGCAAAAATTATGTTTAGTGTTATACATTTCCCCCATTTGTACATTTATCCAACAACAATCGAGTATTTGGTTTTCTTTGCGGTTTTTGTTTTAGTGAAAATGACTATTTTCAGGTTAAGCTGTACACCTCGGTAAGTTATTATAAAATCCACACTTTTTTAATTAATCTAAAAGTTTGCTCCTTTGAAAAGATGATTGACTCAGAAGAGAAAAAATTATATTTCCCTAGAAGAAGTACATATAAGCAGAAGATCCTTCAAAAAAATTTATTTGGAAAAAATATTTTAAAACAAAAAGGTACTTTATATTTTTTAATGATTTTGTAAGTTGTCAAAGAAAAACCAAGTATTAAGTAAGTATTATGCTTTTCTGTACTTTAAGATCCGCTTTCTCGTCCGTAAATCCCTAAATCCTAAGTCCTTCAGAGCCTTATAAATAATCATCAAGGATTAAGGAGAAAATAATTTTCTATAACATTTTCTTAGTTCTGTTCTTTTCTCATTATTTTTACAAAACTAAATTTAATTATAAAATTTTTTTCTTTAACGAAAGATTGACAAAAACAAACCCACCTTAAAACTAGTAAAAATGTATGTGAGTAATTTGAATCAAAAACCTTTGCAAAATATATCACTTTTTAGTTATCAGCTAAACCTTAGAAAGTAAAATTAGTTTTGTAATTTTTTTATTTCAGATATTATACATTTTGCATATGAAAGAATTCTAAATTAAAGTCCAAACTGCACTTACTCCCAATGGACGCCCAGTGAGAGAGCAAGAAAGAAAGAGGGCCCCAAAAGCAGAGAGCTGATTGCCCGGCGAGCGAGAGAGACAGCGTGTCTATCCCCCACCACCCCCCTCAACAGTCCATTTACACTGCACTTTTGCGCGAGAGAGCAAAGGAGTAAAAAAGAGAGGGCGAACAACCGGCTGTTAGTTTGGGGCCGTGAGCGAAGGAAAGAGAGAGAGAGAAAGGGAAGCCTGGAAGCTAAACAACAAGCAAACCAAACACACACGAAAGATAACGACTTGTTTCATTTGATATTCGCCAGCCGGCAGCAGCGGAACAAAAAACAGAAAAAAAAAACAAATCGGGCGTCGCAGCTGCGGACACCAAATTAGAATACTAACGGCGACAAGTTATCGCACAATTAGTACGCGGGCGAGAATTGCTACCGAGATACGTCGGCGGACACCCGAAATTTTCCCAAAAACCAAAGTGCCGTGTAAGTGCGAAAGGAGGTGATTTTACGAGCTGCTAATTTACATAACAACAAACATAAGCCAGTAAAATTGCAGGGCCAAAGTGAAGTGCAGAAATGCAGAATTGCAGAAAAACCACACAACACGCGCGACATTGAACCTATTCTATAATTTTCCGTGCGGACTTTGGACGATAAGCGGGCGACAACAACAATATCTGGTTATACGAAGACAAAGAACATAAGGCTGAAAAGCCACGCTTGTTGGCTGTTGTTGTTGTTGTTGTTGTTCTTGCAGCTCTCGGTCAGTGGGTGCGCTACACTTGTTGCCATGCGGCATATTGATTTACGGTTTCATCAGCTGACAAGTGTTATATCTTTTATTGCAGTGTGCTCTCACACATATTGAATGGAATCTTTTGTGATTAGTCATAAAATACATAAACCAAATAGCGAAAACTATAACCTTGATCACCTTTGTATCAAACAATTGTAGCGTGCTTGTTGGTAATCTAATCGCGCCATAAAGATAGTGGTCAACAACATGATTTGGTTTGGACCTATTTTTGGTGCCAACAGGCATGATTATCAGTTATTCACCCTACATAATTGTAAATTATTTTTTCAGCACTTTTAAAAATGTTAAATTAAGTGTAAAACTTCTATTTTCAGTAACTCTGTAATTTTTTATCTTGCAGCTCAAAAGAGGTAGTGGAAATAGAGCTTAAACATGTATACAAAAATCTTTCGCGCTGTGATAATCGGAGCCCCCGGCTCGGGCAAAGGAACCATTTCGGAGCTGATTTGCAAGAACCATGGATGCGTCCACATCTCTACGGGTGACATCCTACGCCAAAACATCATCAAGAACACGGAGCTGGGCAGAAAGGCCAAGCAATTTATCGCTGACGGTAAACTAGTGCCGGATTCGATTGTGACCAAGACCATGTTGGCCCGGATAACCGAGGTGGGCAACAGGTCGTATATCCTGGACGGATTCCCGCGCAACATCGCTCAGGCAGAGGCGCTGGAAGCCCGCGAGCAGATCGATGCAGTGATCACGCTGGACATTCCACACGATGTGATCATCGATCGGGTCAAGCACCGCTGGATTCATGCCCCATCTGGCAGGGTGTACAACATAGGATTCCAAGATCCCAAAGTGCCTGGCAAAGACGATGTTACAGGAGAGCCGCTGACGCAGCGCGAAGACGACAAACCACATGTGGTGGCCAAGCGGCTGGAGCTCTACGATGAACTGATGAGTCCAGTGATAGCCTGGTACGCCAAGAAGGGCCTGGTTGCCACTTTCAAGGGACAAAAGACCAAGGAGATTTGGCCGCGGATGGAGCTCTTCCTCAGGGACCGTATGAACGCGTAATGGGACCACCCGGACTTTCATCCATTGTGCACAAACTAACGATAAACTGCTGTGTTCAATTAAGTGCATAAACATATTTAGATATATATTGAGTACGTATGTAATATGTATGTTTGTGGGCCGGGTCGGAGATATGTAATTAATGTAATTGCGAAGCCTTACGATGTGGCAGCTGTCGTCATGTATTCCTTATTTCCCCACAACGCATTCCCCTCATGAAAATGTCTTGCAGCTCCCCCTTTTTGTTTAAGCATATTTTTGTACTTGTAGTCTGTGCTCTGATAATAAATCGCGTTTGTTATATTTGCGCTGATAACGTAACGACCGACTTTGACTTTGGGGCAGTTAACGGACGGCCGTCCATCTATTCTTAGCCCTCAGTCCACAAAACACTTGGGCCAACGCGCGAAGTCAACATTTATGCCTTCACCTGATGTCACCCAAATGCCCTCCGTTTTATCGCGTAGCGCATTAAAACCCGAAAGATGCGGAATAGTGTGGCGCTCCCATTTACTCCCGGCTCTCACGCACACATGCAGCGGACCAGCTGCTGAGAAGTTCTCACGCACACCTGCACAGTAGCAAATCACAACAGAGAGGCGCTTGAACTACAGTGGAGGGTCGCACAATTGGGTCAGGTTTCAATGTTTTTTAATTTCGTTAACCTTTTAATGGGTAAATTAAAAAATATGTATTTTTTGAAAGGCCAAGATTATGTTTTCATTCTTTCTCATTTTATCGCTTTCTGGAGGTTTTTTTTTAGTCTGAAAATTAGGAAAACAATTGTTTAAAAAAATCGATGTAAACAAATGATGCAGAATTTTAAGACTTCAAAATATTTTTGAAACATCATTAAATAATAATGACGATTTTCAAAACTTTTTTTCTTAATTTCTTTTCTGACCTCCACTGTGCTGAGAGCGCTCTTTCACCTCTCTTTCTCTCCTAGACCTGACTTTGCGCTTGGCCCCATATTATGGCAATTTTCGGCACGCCAAAAGAGTGCGCCACTCCTCGCACACAACCCCCACCCTCTGGCCCTCCCGCTCGCACCCGTGCGTTGCGTTTGGCTTGGCATTTCCTGAAACAAATGCCAGTGCTCAAGAAGAAAGAAGAGCAAATTCAATTGCATGGCAATTGCACGGGGCGGCTATTGAATGCTTATCGATGAATGAAAGGCGAGTGCAGAAGGCAATTGGAGGAATTTGCGAGCAAGAATCTCGGTAGTACGGGAAGGCGGAGGAGGGGTAGCCCCATAAAATGGCCGCTGTGCTTTGTTAACTGATGGAGTTCTTTGTTTATGCGAATGGGGCCGCAACGAAAGTCCAGCTGGCCATTTGGCAAACAATGGGTTAAAAACCGCTGACAAAACAGAAAAAAATTGTTTTGATTTGATTAGAAATGTTATTGTATTGAATACTGCATTTGTTTACATTAAATGGTTTTCATTCAGTTCAAATATCAGCTCTTGATAATAAAAATGTATAATCGTCTATCGTAAATTTATATTTTTAGAAACAAAATTCGGGAATCATTAGCCGGTGGTTGTAAAGGTAGAATTTAACAATATTCGTATCTACAATTTTCTTTGTTACCTTTTTTGATTAAATTCATTTTCAATAGTTTTGTCACATATGTATTAATTTCTTTCTGTGCCTGCGATGGCGGCGACCTGAGTCACGGATGATGCAAGCCGGGCTTTGAAATGGGGCTTCCAGGAAACGGAAAGGTATGCACGACTGGCACTTACCGCGTATTTTGGTGCGCTTGTTTAGGTTCATCCAGATCTCCCCGCGAATTATGTCGCCCGCAAAGTAAACCCGATCCGCGCTGTCCAGCGTGATTCGCAACCGCTCGCTCTCCATTCTGCTGCCGCTGCTGCTGATGACTCCTCCGATTTGGCCACTCTCACCAAGCACTTATCCAAAAATAATTTCGTCATCAAAATGCCGCCACATAGGAACGTGGATGCACTGCACCGTCGACCGCGCACCACCCTAAAATATATGCAGAATAGTAGCACCACCACACGCACTCGACCACAACCACAGCGATTCACGATTTACGATTTACTTTTACTACACACACCGCGCGAGAGGAGTGGGAGCTTTTTCGCGCTGACTTTGGCCAATTCTTCGGCAATCTCGATATCTATCAATTTGCAATGACCCACAAGTGTTTGTCGCACACCCCGGGCTAATTTAATTCGATTGCTGCCGACCGCGGGCGGGTTGAATAATTAAATTTCTTATAAATTTACGAGATCCCGAGAGTTACGCTTTTGTTGTAGTTGCAGCTCTCTTCCGATAACCCGGAGAGCGACGGTCCGATAGCGGAATCAGCTGTGGCGCGGTGTTGCCACCTGGCGGGTGTCTAGCCGAAGCGGTTATTTTGCAGAATTTTAAATTGATTGGGTGTTCAGAAAAACTTTTTTTTTTAATATAAACTACGAAGTCAGATTTCTTGCTAAAGAGATGCTGTGAATTACTTTAATTAGTTCCGTAAGTTCATCAGTTTAATTTTCAGCACTTAATATTTAAGAAAAAATCTTTCTGGAATTGTTTTTAAAAAAGTAAAGAAATTTATGAATATTCGAATACTCGCATTGCACATAGTAAAAAAAATTTTATAAAAAATTAACTATTTTGAACCTCGACTTATTTTTTATATTCTCAGAAAATATAAAAGGAAAGTGTCGTAAATTTTAATTATGGCTTTCATTTTTTTATTTGAATTCTTTTTACTTGCCTTACTAATTCAAACTTCAAGTTTTTATGTGAGTGGTGAGTTCACAAACGCGCGAGTCTAAAACTTCACATAATTTTCCGTGTGCTTCCCCCTTTTGCCTCCACTTCTTCCCTCTCAAATACCCCCACACACGGAAAAACGCTTCCAAGTTCGCCGGTGGCTTTTGAGAAATCAGTATTAAGCCAGAGCTGCTCGCGTTCGGTGCTCGCGAGCTAAATTGCCTCTGACCCCAAACCCCAAACCCCCGACCACCAACCACTCCCAACAACTATCAATAAAACAAACAAACAAAGGAACTTGATATCCCGACTGCCGATACCGCCTGACACCGTCGCCAAGGAGTCAATTCTGGAGAAGATGAGCAGCAAGGTGACCTTTGCCTTCGACAGCAATCCCTTGGGGGTCTATCAGGCCGGTCAGCTCATTTCCGGAACCGCAGAACTGGTTACCGAGCGTCCAAAAACCATTCGCTGTAAGTGAAAGACATGCGGAAGAAGACGCAGTATTCTAATAGACTCGAAACCATGACGTCATGGCCCTCCATCCCCATTCAAATTCAGATTCCCATACCATTCTCATCCACTTTCGTTGCGTAGTCGCGTCGTCATTAATATTGTTGGTGTATTGTTGTCCGAAGCTTTTGTTATTGTTGCCGGCAGATCTGTTTGGAATATATATATATAGTAAATTTTATATACATACAACACACATGTGGCCGCTTGGCTGGCTTCGGATATCTGATAGCGGCAGAAAAACTAGTTTTGTTTTGAAATTGCGTCGACGGTTTATATTGTTAGGCATTTGATTCAGTTTACTGGTCAGCATATTCGAGCCAACACCTTTGAATTGTACTCTATAGGGTTGCGTTTACCGAGAATTGGGGTAATTGATGTCGACATGGATTTATAAAAATCGCATTAGCAAGAAATAACTCCATTAAATATCCATTAACTTTGCAAATCTTATAACAAAATGTATTGGTTTTAAAGGGTATTAAACATTCGAATTTAATCAGAACTTTAAGTTAGCAGTGAACTTAATTAGGTAGCATTCAGTTTTTGTTATGCTTATGATTAAATTATTCTCGGAATTATTGTTAGTCAATTAACAAAATGCTTTTGTGAGCGTAGCCATTTTCCGATACAACACTACATCCGAAAACACAAAAGGCCCAAAGGTCAAATACAATTAAACTAAATGCATAATTGAATTACATGCCCGGCAGTACAGTACAGATAAATTAAACCAATTGCAGCGATCTTCATAACCATAAATGGATACGGCGAGACGCGATGGCAGGAGAGTGAGGATCGAGTGGGCGAGGATGGGAAGACGACCAAGTCACTGGTGACCCACACCACCACCGAGGTCTACTATAGCACCGACCAGCCGGTTTATGGGCAGGCGGGCGGATCCCAGCTGGAGCTGCCCACCGGCAAGTACGTCTTTCCCTTCCGGACCACCATTCCACCCAATGCACCCACTTCCTTCAATGGGGAACATGGTCAGATCAAGCATGAGGTCACCCTGACCATTGATCGCGCCGTGCGTTACAACAATACCTTCAAACAGTGCTTCTCGGTGATCCTGCCACACGATCTTAACAAGCGTCAGGAGTATAAGGTATGTTGATCGCCACGATCCTTTGAAGTTGAAAATTCTAACAAAGTAATTTTTGCTCCTAGGAACCCCTAAAACGCCTGGAGTCGAAGAGCTTCTGGTGGGGTTCCATTTTCGGTGCCCACAAGCCCATGATCATGGACGTGAGCACTTCTTATTCAGCCTATGTGCCCGGTCAGAAGATCCACTTCCACCTGGTGCTGGACAACCAGTCGGATGTGCAGTGTATGGACGTGAAGGTGCGCCTGATCAAGAACGTATCGTATCGGGCCAATTCCTCGGGGACAAAGGAACAGCTCAAAGTCACCGAATCTCGGGTGGCGGACAAACATTGCGGTGAGGTGCTGAAGCACAACAAGGCCAAGTTCGATGAGTTTCTCGTGGTGCCGCCAACCACTCCATCGACCCAAAGCGAAAAGGATCCCATTCGAGTTAGCTATACACTGCGATTTATTGCCAAGACTTTTAAGCTTCACGGAGGTGGAGACTTGGTCATGGATTTCCCACTAACCATTGGCACAGTTCCGCTTTTGGGAAGTGCTGACGACAAGGGACCCGAGCAGACGGAAAAGTCCCAGTCCAGCGGAACCTCTCATCCAGGTGGGCTAAAACTTAAGTTAAAGATAGTTTAGAATATTATTAAAGGTGTATTTCCCCGTTTAGGTTCTCCCAACTTCCAGGAAGACGTTAGTGAAGAGCAATTTGAGTCCAACACCTTTAAGCCAAGATATCCCGTCTATCCCTTCGATGGCAAGGCGGGAAGTAATGGATCCAATGGAGCAGCCAATTTCCCCAGTCTTTATCCCAAGGCGGAGGATGCCGTGCCAGCTGATCCCGTTAAATTCACCCCGAATCCAGTGCCTGCTGCTCCTGTTAAGTTCACCCCGAATCCAGTGTCTCCTGCCGCTCAAAAATCGCCACCATATCCAACCAATACTCCTGCTGCTGCTCCTCCTTCTGGTGGTAATTTCGAGGTGCTTGGATTCAGCATACCACCTGATTATAAGCCTACGCCTAGTGCTCCAGCCGATGCTCCCACAGGTGGCATTGGGTGGAAATAGAGACCACTGCTTGACCACTTTGTATTCTACTTTTTAAGCCATTTTTAAATAAACACGAAAGCGCGCCCAAGTGGCAACGCTATGCTCGTGACAGCTGCAGTTATATCGATACATGGATGTTTTAAAAATAGCCAAATTTGGCTTGTTTAAAAATTCATTAATTATTTCTATAAATTTCTAAAGAAAATCATGTATTTAAGAACATTTGAGAATAATTGTAGTGATTATGGTGCCAGGGATAATGTATTTTATTTTTAGAATATTTATTTTTCAATAAAGATTTGTGATCTGTTTTCCAAATCTTTTGTATTGTGTGCCGAATCTGTTGGTATAAATCAAGGGGAATTACCCTATTTTTGTAACTCCCAGCTAGTAGTTATTTTATAGCTATTATCGTTACCTTCTTCCGATTGCCGATAGTTGGCATCGCTGTTGGGAAAGCTCATCTCCAGCTGCTCGAACAGCTGACTGCGTGCACTTGGCGACGTAACTTGGTTTGTTTTGTTGTTGTTGTTCCGGAGTGGAGCAGAGCGGCTTGGTTTTGGTTTTTGGGAAAACCAGTTTTGTGGAAGTGGAAGCGGCCAACTTGGGCTTGGGCAGCAGCGGATTGGATCGCCGCCGCACAACTGCAACGGCATCTCGGCAGCGATATTACAAAGCTGGCGAAAAGAAAGTTTTGACGCAATCCACGGGCCGCTGCCTGTAATGAAGAAGCGTCGCCGCCGCATTAACTGCTGCGCTCTGCCCGCGAACGGACGCATCTGCTCCAGGTGAGGATTATCGGCCCCGACAATCAGCATTCTCCAATCTCAAGCGCATTCCCCCTGCCTTTGTCTCACTTTATCTGGCCAGCAGCATCGGAATTTCGGAACTGGACAACGGACGACGAGCAACAACGAGACGCCGAACAACAAAAGCGGGAAAAGTGAAATCGCTGATAAACCCGAATACCCCCCAGACCATTGTCAATCAATGAATGGCCGTCTGAACCTGGAGTTCTATCTTGGCAGCTCCGCGAATTGGCGCGCACTTGGGCATAACAGAGATAATAGTGAAGTAATCGCAACGACATCCCCACGCTCCGTTGAGCATGACACTTGTAAGTCCCATCCTCAAAACTCACTCCTACTATTTCCTAATTCCTGTCTACTCATTTTTACACATCAATTTGTCCATCGAGTTGATGAGTGTGTAAACAATTCGGAGTTTGCGCCCGGCCGCACCTCTAAAACGTTTTGAATGAAAGCTACAGGCAGGGTTCGCTAAGTGCGATTTTCTAAATACCTTGTCATATTCCAATAAGTATATTTTAATATATTAATATTACCTAACCAATAACCAATTTATTCTCCTGAATATAAAAGTCTTTAAAAAGCATAAGATCTAGGTGTTTATAAGATTGAAAGTCCCAGTTAAGGAATTCCTAATTTTTTCACACCCATGTTCAAACTTTGAAATAGACAACCCATTAATTCCAAGTTTAACATACATCTCATAAATAACTAATCAATTGGCCTGACTTCAACCTCCCCCTATCAACATGGTAAATCTTTACAAGCACACTTTTTCAAAGTTTTTGGAATGTAAAGACCAAGTTAACGGTTGCAGCTATTGAATTCCGACTGTAATAACGTTGTCTCCGCCTGTCTGGTTTTCTTTATTTTACAGAAATGCCATTGAAGAGTTGGCAGTCGTAGCAATAAAAGTGAAATCCGCACGAGCAAACATACGCACACGAAAAGCGAAACCAAAGCAGCACCGACGCAGACATGGCGGTAACCACAGGCTCAACCAGTGAGGCAACCACAGCCACAAGCACAGCTCCCGTTCCACGACGAAAGCACAGTACGCGGGAGCAGCTCCACCAAATGCTGGCCGGCGGACTGTCGGCGGCCATCACTCGCTCCACCTGCCAGCCGCTGGACGTGCTCAAGATTCGATTCCAGCTGCAGGTGGAGCCGCTGGGCAAGAGCCGCGTTAGGGAGGGAGCGGGAGCCCTCACCTCCAAGTACACATCCATCGGGCAGGCGGTGAAGACAATCTACCGGGAGGAGGGACTGTTGGCCTTCTGGAAGGGCCACAATCCTGCCCAGGTGCTGAGCATCATGTACGGCATATGCCAGTTCTGGACGTACGAGCAGCTGAGCCTGCGGGCCAAACAGACGAGCTACCTGTCGGATCATCAGCATCTATCGAACTTCTTGTGTGGCGCCGCGGCCGGAGGAGCAGCGGTCATCATATCCACGCCGCTGGACGTGATCCGCACCCGGCTGATTGCCCAGGACACCAGCAAGGGATACAGGAATGCCACGAGGGCGGTGTCGGCGATCGTTCGACACGAGGGTCCAAGGGGTATGTACCGAGGTCTGTCCTCCGCCCTGCTGCAAATAACCCCGCTGATGGGCACCAACTTCATGGCCTACCGCCTGTTCAGCGACTGGGCCTGCGCCTTCCTGGAGGTCAGCGATCGCAGCAAGCTGCCCACGTGGACGCTGCTGGGCCTGGGCGCCTCCTCGGGCATGCTCTCCAAGACGATCGTGTACCCCTTCGATCTGATCAAGAAGCGGCTGCAAATCCAGGGCTTCGAGTCGAACCGCCAGACATTCGGACAGACGCTGCAGTGCCACGGAGTCTGGGACTGTGTGCGGCTGACCGTGCGCCAGGAGGGCGTTAGGGGCTTGTACAAGGGCGTGGCCCCCACACTCCTCAAGTCAAGCATGACGACGGCCCTGTACTTTTGCATTTACGATAAGCTCAAGCAGGTGCGCCTCTAGATCGGCCTTGAAGTCGGGGTTAATGTTAATGGCGGTTCAAATCCATTGTGGCACTTGCGTGCCTGTGCGCCCAAACAGAATCTACACCGTATTTTCTATTTTTATATATATTTACCGCACCGCGTAAATAATACTAAGATTTAGGCTAACTGTTGATTAGTTTTCGGTTATGCGTACGGGGTTCTGTTTATCTTCGACCAATCGACTTGGTCAGCGCTTTGGTACAGACAAAAAATATTAAGGCGTCAGTTAAGTAAAATATATATGTATATGTTAGTTTGTAGTTTATTATCCAAGCAAAGGCGTCACTCAAATCTTTATTTATAATTATCTTTCGTTAAATTTGAAAGTGTAAGCGACTGGGCTGGCAGTCCCATTTGTTGTTTAATTATTTTTGTTACATCTAAATATTCAGGGAATTAAATAAAACTTGACTACATCACAAAGTTCAATTAGTTTCTTTAAATTAGCTGATAGGATAACAATAATCTGATTCAATATAGGACAAAATTAAAAAACGGAAGTAGCTTCTCCAGCTTAAACTTTGGAAAAAATACGACCCCAAAACTCTATTTCTTTGTACTCCCAATTTAAAAGTGTAAATTGTCTTATTATAATTAATTAAAAAATGTAAAGGCAACCGATGTTAAATACCAAGCGTAAACAATGTTAAGGAAAGCTCACTTCTTTAAGCTTTTTCCGTTGTGAAATTTACCGGGCAGTCATCAGTGTATAAAAAGAATTGTGTCTTTCGGAACAGCAAGACAGTTACCAGATATCAGGCCTTGAGAAAATGGTTCTGGTAAGGCAAGTTTTGACTGACAATAACTCCATTCAATGGCTGTTATGGATACCGAAGAGGAGCCTCGAATCACCGCCGAAGAGGTTTACGTTCGATGGGCCACAGGTGGTGGCGTTTCACTTTCTTAACAACCGACACGGCGACAATCTGAGCAAATGGATAAAGCTGCTCGATGAGGTGGCAGAGGAGTACGCCGGCCGGGTTTTGTTCGGCCTGCGGGACATCTCCAACATAGCGGAGTTCAATTCGAACCTGAATCCCGACGACTTTGGCACCTACCGGAAGGGATTGCCTCCGCGGATCCATGGCAAGGATTGCGAGGGCCGAGTCTACGATATGCACAAGCTGGTCAGCGCCAAGTATCTAAGGGAGTTCTGCGACCAGCTGCTGGAGGATCAGCTCTTCCGAGCCGTTATTCTGGGCCCCACTCCTTCACAGGACTCCCAGCCGAGGAACTACTTTGAGCTCCGGGAAGAGAGCAGTAGCGATATGCTGGTCATGCTCTATGACCCGGCCTGCTACTACTGGCCCTTCCAGAAGAGGAAGCTGCGCAAACTGGTGCGTCTCCTCGCCAGCGAGGATACTGCCCATTGTGATCGTGGACAAGGCCAGCAACTACCTGGGCGTGGGCTTCACCCGCTGGCTGGAGAGGGTCAACTGCCACGGCTCCACCATCTTTTCCTCGCCACGTCGCGATGGCTGGGACATCAAGGTGTCGGTTCGACATGAGAGCACGCGTGGCTATCTGCGATACATTGCCCGGAACAGGCAACCCGAACTGATTGACTTCGATGCCGAGGGAGAGCCAAGAGCTCCAGAGGAGTCCCTGGAGTACATCCAATATTTGTTCTAGATCTCAGCACTCAACGATGGTATATATAATATGGTATACTTACTCTCAACTTAGTTTTAAAAATAGAACCAGTCGATAACGCCCAAAACACACAACTCAAGACGCACAGTTCGCTTTAAAGATAAGAGTGTATATTTAGAATTTGACTGGGTTGTTGGCGTCCCTCGGCTGGACATGGATCATGACCTTGATAGCGCCGCCAGTACCGCGGCGGGAGGTCTCAAATGCCTGAGCCGTATCCGTGATGTCGAAGTGGTGCGTCACTAGACGCTTCACGTTCACCTTGCCCGAGGCCACCAAAGCCAAGGCGGCGGCATAGCTGAGGATTGGGAGTAGTAATCAGCAGAGGTTCTGACCCCCGGAGTCTCGCAGATAACTTACTCGTTGCAGTAACGGAAAACGCCACGGATGTCAATCTCACGGGCCAAGGCGTTGATCAGCGGCAGCTTGACCTCCGGGGCTCCCATGCCCACGACCACCACCACTCCGCCGGAGCGAGTGGCCTGAAAGGAAAGGTAGTTACGTCCTGGTTAAACCGGAGATTATGATCCACCTACGAAAATGGCCAGGCGGGCACTGCTCTCCGCTCCACAGCAATCGATGGACTTGTCCGGAACCTCGCTCATCGTCTGGTGGACCACCTTGACGGTCTCCTCGGCGGACTGATCCCGCTGCAGGAGCAGGGTGTGCGTGGCGCCCAGCTCCTTGGCCACATCCAAACGCTGCTGCACCAAGTCGGTGATGAGGATCTCTGAAGCGCCCATGGCTTGGGCAGCCTAATTGGAATGTAAAGTGGGCAAGTGGGTTTAATATTCTTACCATCACAACATATTTATTCCATTTCTTACCAGCAGGGTGACCAAACCAATTGGACCGGCGCCCAGGATGAGGACCTTGGAGCCCAGACCAACTCCAGCACGACGGCAAGCGTGGACGCCCACGGACAGGGGTTCCAGGAGCGCTCCCTCCTCCATGCTGACGTGATCGGGCAGCTTGAAGCAGAAGTCGGCGGCATGTTTGTAGTACCTCGTCAGGTTTCCATCGTAGGGCGGTGTGGCGCAGAAGACAATTTCCGGGCAAAGGTTGTACTGCCCCTGTTTGCAGTGGTCGCAGTAGCGACAGGGAACTCCCGGCTCGATGGCCACCCGGTCGCCCACCTTCAGGGTGGTCACCTTCTTGCCCAGCTTGGCCACCACTCCAGCGGCTTCGTGGCCAATGATCATTGGCTTGGTCAGCACAAAGTCCCCGATGCGTCCGTTGGCCAGATAATGTACGTCCGATCCACAGATGCCGACACTATCCATCGCCAGCAGAACCTCTGAGGAATTAAGTAGGTATTTTAAATAAGAAGCTACAATTATACATATGTGCAAATATGATATCATATCATATCCATAAAGTAGCAAATTGAAATCTAAGTTGTAAATCAAGAGGATGAAATATAATCCAATATTACCAAATCTATCATAAAAACCTCGTGTAGTCCAATCAACTATACTTATCAATATTTATGATAAATATGTAATTCTATCATTTCTATCAGAAAACTGTATTAAATAGTATGTAAATAGACCATAAATTGGGTATAGGTACAATGTACCTGGTACATATTTATTGTTATGATATCTCTGTCACTTAATACCAGCAGCACCCCCAATCAAAAAATATCATTTATTGATTAACAATAAAAATAAATACTTTTTGAAAAATAATAGAGGCTTTAAATATGACTGCAACTATGATGATTCCATTTTACCCCCTCACTTAAAATAATTAAAAAAAAATTTTTTAAGTTTGCTTTTGAATTGATAAAACTATTTGTTAAGTGTAGGATTCGCTTACCATCGTCGGCGATTTCCGGAATGGGGCGTTGCTCCTGCAGGAAGTAAATTAGTAGTAGTGGTCGGCAAACAAATGCCTAATTTAGTTCCGGGTTTTCACTCACCAATCTCAGGTCCTCGATTCCGTGGAGAACCGCTGTTAAATTATCTGTTGCCATGATTACCGCTGTTTTTCTCTTCACCACTTTATGTCACGTCCGTTCGCTTTGAAAGCCGATTTAGAACTGAATTCAGTATCCGATCTGTTTGATATGCTGCGCTGGCAAGTCAGTTTTTTACACACATACAGATGGTATATATTTAAATTTGCCTATTTATGCGTGTGTTGGTTTTCTCGACCGGAATACAGTTATAATCGGTTATATGGACAGTGAATTAGTGAAAGTTAATAACGGTTATTATTTCACTTCATTTCTCACTTACGATATCTGCCAGAAAATCGTAATTTATATCAGGGAGTAAGTTTATTGTTGTAATTATCAAGACAGACGAGCCCCTTTTAGTTCCTTTTATTTACTCTCGACTGTAATTTGTTGCTTTTCTCTCACTTACTTCGAAAAACCCGAGAACAGCTGTTTTGTATTTACCCCCGGACGGTTGTTTACATATTTTGTGTGGGCGTCTCGCCGGCAAAAGTAAAAGTATAGAAAAAGCTCCCTCTACAGTACACTCAAAATATTTCCTGTAATTTAGAAATTTGTTTTAAAACCTTAAAGTAGTATATATTTGATTAAATTGTAATTTTTTAAACATCAGACAGAGCAATTGTAACCCAACTACCATTTTGAATATTAAAAAAATTTAATTTTTGTAAATTTAAAAACTTCCTTTTGGGGTAATTTTTCTAGTCTTTTAAAATTTGTATGTTCAGATTTTAAACTTAAAATGAATAAAAAAAACAAAATTATGTTAATATGTCATAAAAAACTACATACATTTTGTAGATTATAAAATCTGTGATCTATGTTTAAATAAACAGTTTAATGTTTTTTAGTGTACGCATACATGTCCCCAAAGCCGTTACGTTATCGCTTGATTTATAAGTTTGTGCTGCTTGTAGTTAATTGAAAAAGAAATATTATGTATGAATGTTCAAATAGGTATGCAAATAAAATAATAAGTAGCAATTCGCATCTAAGAACGCAATAAGACCATCAGGTTTGTTTGTGTTTGCTATATAGTTTTATTGGCTTTATTTCTCTGGCTAATATATTCATTTCAATAAGTGTTTGATATTCGGGTTCTTAACATATAGAATTTCTATTTTAAAAACGTTTGCTTATATAAGTATGTATATCTGTATATGTATGTGTGCTTTGCTGCGGTTTTTATTGACGTAGAAATAAAAAATGTTTGCTTAAAACTAAGAAAAAGTTTCCATCACGTCAACTGCGCATTTAAGTTGGCTGCTTTATTTGGTTTTAGTTCACTTTGAAGATAAATGCATAATCTGTAAATGCTATATGTTCCATATACGGTTTCAAAATTTGGCGTTGAGTTAGAAAGGAAAGCAAAGTTTCGAGTTGCAGGCTAGTGCCCAACTACAACAGTTAACTATTTAATTTATAACCCTGCAAAATGTCCTCAATTATAGTGGATGAATATGAGTTTATAAAGTGGATAATATTGTCGAGTTAGAGATAGCAAATCAATATAGTACTTGTTTTCCCAAATTGCAAGATTAGTTTGGATTGGTTTGGTAAAGGGGTTTCCCCCAAAGCATTGTTCAGACCATAAATATACAACAATTATTGAGCAATTTCCTTTTCAAACATTTGCAAGGTTATAATAGTTTCGGACGCCTCCGAACTCCCAAGAAGACTTCCTTGTGTCTTTAGACGCTGTGCGAGTGTTAGATCTCTAGTAACTTATTGCTAGGCTCTCTAGGGTTTGGATTATGCTGTGTCTCCGATATCTATATAGTGTATTTCCGTTCTCTAAAGCTGCAATTGCAGACATACGATTATGTCAATGTGAAAGGAACAAATTTGGCCAAAGGAAACTTAATGTGACGATCTTACTCTTGCCTGTCGATTACAAATGCAAATGTAATTACGTTTTTTTTATATCACACTTATGGTCGAAACGAAATTGGGGCCACCCTACATGGAGAGTTCCTGGCGCGGTTTGTTGATGTGCAGCCGCTGGGGATCCTGCGGCGCCACACAGATGTCGGTGAGGATGACCACCTCGTAGGGACTGCAGTCGGGCATCCTCAGGAATCCGCACAGCCAACCGTAGAATCCCTTCTCGATATCCGTGATGTCGTTCACCCAGCTGCTGTACTGCAGGCTCAGTTGCCTCAGTCCCGAGTAGAGACCCAATCCGAAGGTGCACAGGACAATGGCCAACGGATAGGCCACGAAGAGCAGCGGCGTCACCAGGATCTTGTGCAGGTACGTCCGCTCCTCGCAGTAATAGTTGAACATATTGTACCAGGTGAGTGTGCCAATGTAGAAGGAGTACACCGCCGAGATGACGGTGACGAACGGCAGGCAGAAGAGCGAGATGAGCAGGATGTGGAGGCCGGTGCCACAGCTGCAGGTGCAGCACAGGTTGCCGCCCTTCTGCGAATCGCTGGCCATCGCATGGGCATTCAGCTGCTCCAGCTCCTCGCGGCTGATGTTGATCTGCAGGTCCACCGACTGGCCCTTCTTGCGGCCCCGCTTGATGGTGCCCGTCATGGTCAGGTAGTTGCCGCCGCCGCCGCCGCCCTCCTTGCGCGCCTGATAGCCCCGCTCCAGGCTCTGGTCATAGTTGTTCAGGACACTCGTCTCCCCGGACTCGAGATCCTCGTAGTTGGCTATCTCCGGCGAGGAGCGCTGATTGCGACCCTGGCCTCCGGGCAGATCGGACGTCCGGATGTTGACCCGCTTCTTGGAGGACGACCGGTTGCTCAGGCAATCCTGCGACTTGCTCAACTTGGCGTCCAGACTGCTCTCCGAATAGCAGCAGCTGCTGGGCGTTACCGTGCTGCTTTCGTGCCGCTGCGATGTGGACTTGGTGCCCTGCGATATGGACTCGAAGTTCTGCAACTCGTTGATGTTGCTGTTGGATCGACCCGACTTCTGGCTGTGCTGCGTGGAACTGGCCGAGTGGGTACTGGCCAGTGTGTCGTGGGCACTGGGAACTCCTAGTTCGCCGGGCAGCTGTGGAAGCGGTTGCTTGTTTTTGATGATCAACTTGGACTTGCGGAGCTCTTCCTCGAGTCCCGGGTTCGAGGGCGACAATTTGGGCCGATTTTGCTAAGGATAAAAGAAAGTGGATAAAGGTATTAAGGATGTATAATATTAGAAATTCCCTACAGAATCAACAGGAAACGGATTCTTGTGTCTCATAGATTTTATATATAAAAATAATTATATTTATTATAAGTATTTATTGATTAATAATATAAATAATATACCAAGTTTCTACACTCGAGCTTAAGAAATGAGATCTCAAGAATTCGCGTCTTTCCATTTGATGTTTGAATGTACAATGAGACTTGACAAAATATGGTCAATCGATTGAGTTAACTTGGTCAACTCAAATCTCGAAAATAAAAGGATTCACATTCATAAATCGCACTGTTGATTCATTTGGGGTACAATATGGATCCACTTCTCACCTGCACACTGACGATGTGGTCCACATAGTTCTGCTTCTTGGCCTCCGACTTGGTTTGTTGACGTTTCCGGGGCGGAATGAAAACAGGGCGTTCCTTGCTGCCCGTGCTGGTATCAACGCCCAAGCCGCTTGACCCTTTGCCCACCATTTTCCGGGTTTTCCTACAAACTCTGGGAGCAAAGAACTACATCACATTCCTCTAAAAACGACTAATATTTTAGTCCTCCGAGACGTTACTTAACGCCCAGTAATGCAAAAAATGCACTTCCGGCCTTTGTCGCTTCGCGGCTGTGTTGTTATTGATTTTTCCTGGCTGGCTGGCACGTCCTTGTGCCGATTTTGCGTTCACTGGCGTTTTTTGGGGTCTACTGTTGTTGCATTTTGGGTTGGGCGGCAATGTTTACAAAAACTTGGCGCCTGCGCGGTCGCCAGTTTAGCTTAAAAGTGCAGTTGATTCAGCAGACACAAATCATTTTAAAAATAAGTCTTATGAATCTACTTTTTTCAATTAATACGTTTATTTCTTTGTATCGTAAGACCTACATATTTTTAGATCTTATAACGGTTTTTGCCAATAACAGTCTATTTTCACCCGAAACAGCTGACTTTTGTAAAGCGAAGTTGGCTGCGCTTGAATGTATGGTGTGACCAGACAAGTTTAAGTTTCTACTGAGAGTGGTAACATTTTTAATTTGAAATATTTATTTAATTCTATTGATATTATTAACATTCAAAAATGTCTAATTAAAATTATTATAAATAAATTGTACATATTTTTCCAATTTAAAATTAAAAATATATATATTAAAATTTATCTTGGATTATTCTGATCCTCTAAAATCTTAAGATCCTTAGAGTAAGTCAATTTTTTCTAAATACACGCTCAAGTAATTTCTATCAACCGTGTAAACGGTAAATATGGTTCCTGTAATCAAGTGAGCTTTTTGGTGTGATTCGTCGATCGCTGTCTGGTCACTCTGCAGTCGCCGGTTTTTCCTTTTTCCCGCCTCCCCTTCGTTATCGCCATTCGCTCTCCATTCGCCATTTCGATCTAGTCGCTAAACTTTCCACTAAACTACAAAGATGTCTGCTACCGAGGGCAAGGTGAGTGCAGCTGCAAGCGCGAATATTAATTAGCAAAAACACTCCCCGGCTATCAAATTCCCCACCCAGGTAATCACATGCAAGGCCGCTGTGGCGTGGGAGGCCAAGAAGCCGCTGGTCATCGAGGACATCGAGGTGGCGCCGCCCAAGGCCCATGAGGTATGTACATAGGTGGAAAAATCCACTACAGATAATGACAGATGATAAGATTTAATTTACCGATTCGCCCAAAAGGTTCGCATCAAGATCACGGCCACCGGCGTTTGCCACACAGATGCCTTCACCCTGAGCGGTGCCGATCCGGAGGGCCTGTTCCCCGTGGTCCTGGGCCACGAGGGCGCCGGCATCGTGGAGAGCGTCGGCGAGGGAGTGACCAACTTCAAGGCCGGCGACCATGTCATCGCCCTCTACATCCCGCAGTGCAACGAGTGCAAGTTCTGCAAGAGCGGCAAGACGAATCTCTGCCAGAAGATCCGACTGACCCAGGGCGCCGGAGTCATGCCCGAGGGCACCTCTCGTCTCAGCTGCAAGGGCCAGCAGCTGTTCCACTTCATGGGCACCTCTACCTTCGCCGAATACACCGTGGTGGCCGATATTTCGCTGACCAAGATCAACGAGAAGGCGCCACTAGAGAAGGTCTGCCTGCTCGGCTGCGGCATCTCCACGGGCTACGGAGCCGCTCTGAACACAGCCAAGGTGGGTTTTCATGGAGGAATCGTCCGGATCATTGGCTTACTAACCCCTCTTTCCAGGTGGAACCTGGCAGTACCTGCGCTGTTTGGGGCTTGGGAGCCGTCGGCCTGGCCGTGGGCTTGGGCTGCAAGAAGGCCGGCGCCGGCAAGATCTACGGCATTGACATCAACCCCGACAAGTTCGAGTTGGCCAAGAAGTTTGGCTTCACCGACTTTGTCAACCCCAAGGACGTGGCCGACAAGGGAGCCATCCAGAACTACCTGATCGACCTGACGGACGGCGGATTCGATTACACCTTCGAGTGCATTGGCAATGTGAACACCATGCGCTCCGCCTTGGAGGCCACCCACAAGGGCTGGGGCACCTCGGTGGTGATTGGAGTGGCCGGCGCTGGCCAGGAGATCGCCACACGACCCTTCCAGCTGGTCGTGGGTCGCGTGTGGAAGGGTTCCGCCTTCGGTGGCTGGCGCTCCGTTTCGGATGTGCCCAAACTGGTGGAGGACTACCTGAAGAAGGATCTGCTGGTGGACGAGTTCATCACCCACGAGTTGCCGCTGTCGAAGATCAACGAGGCATTCGACCTGATGCACAAGGGCGAGAGCATTCGCGCCATCATCAAGTACTGAAGATGAGATAACGTGAAGTACAGGATGATTGTTTAATTTTCACTTTTTATAACAGCTGGCAATTGCATGCGATTGCGTAGAATAATAAACCACCAGTGTATATGTAATACTATCTTCTTAGGGGGTCGGATTCCTCTCTCTCTTACGTATTTACCCTGCATAATTGCTTGGCTTGCTTATCTGCCTTGGGCCACTGAGGCTATCGGGCTCAAAGTTCAACCACTTTGAATTGTTCGAGATTGCTACTAGTTTATATGTAGTATTTCGCAACTTTGGAAAATATTGATAAAGCCAACTGATGACCCAAAGTAAACTCAAAACCGGACATCCTCCAAAGCACTGAAAAACATTTCCAAGTAGCACAGGCGTGATGTGTTTGTTAGAATTAATTAGAGCGATAAGTTAGTATTTACCCTGCAATTTCAGATTTTTGCCACCTGTTTTAAACAGATAGAAACCAAATGAAAAGTCATGGTTACACGTATAGAATGTCTGTATTTGAATACGCACTACAACAAGGTTTGCAGACAAACTCGCGCGCAGATACTTAAAAATGCTAATAAGTCTAGTATGTTGTTGTGGTTAACAAACGTGCATGCAGTTTTGGTTTCGTCGTTAAATATAAATCTCATTTTAAATGCATATTCTTATGGAACTCGCTAGCTTATATACAAGTGTCTTTTAAATAGTACGATATTGCATATATATATTCGAGTAAAACGTTAGATTTGTTCGACTTTGCTTGTGACTAAGAATTACGCTGCCGTTAAAAACATTCAGAGCTTCAATTTACGAATACATTCGAGTATAAATATGTTACTTAAGGCTAGACGAGTATAATACGATTGTAAGACTGTTTGCTTTTTTGGGACATTAGAACTTGAATCGATCGAAAACACAGGAGATGGTATAAAGGGAGCTATGGATTATTCTAGGAGTGGGCTTCGGTTTGAAACTATTTGAGCAGGGGCAGGACCAAAAGAGTCCCCCTCACATCCGCGAATTGTAGTACGGGTCGTCCTCGCAGGGCGGATATCCGTAAAGATACGGATGGTGGCATTGCACTCACGACCAGCGCGACTTCTGCAGGTCGATCTGTCCCTCCAGGGTCTTGGCCAGGTAGATGACGAACAGCTGCAGCAGGGCTATGCCCAGTGCAACGCCGGCAATCACATACAGGTTCCGCTCCACCCAAACGCGCACGATCTCGATGCAGCCGCTGGTCCAGATGCGCTTGCTGGCGGCGGCCACCGAGTGCTCCTGCACGCCGTATCCGCACATGATGTTCACCAGGCCGGAACTGATGTCGGTGGCATTGATGCAGCAGCTGTACGGCACGCCGCACTTCTCCACCGACGGCGAGGAGCAGTTGAAGTACTCGTTCTTGCCTGTGTTTGGTGAAAGGGAGATTAGATGACAAAGCACTTAAGACCTTAAGATTATACAAATTATAAACAAAACGGCTGCATAAGAAACTCTTATTGTCAATACTTTTAATAAGGAATAAGATTCTACTACTCACTCCAATCCTGGTAGCCGGCGTTGCTCAGGCCGCAGCACTTGAACTCCTGCTGGGCAAAGTCGATGAAGTTCTGCAGGTCGGAGTCGTCGCGATACGAGTGGATGATCTTGTCGGTGAACTGGTACTCGAGGAACGAGTTCATGTACTGCGGGAACACGAAGCAGATGATGGCCAGCGTCATCTCGAGGATGAAGAACAGGAGCAGGCACATGGAGTACAGCTTCAGCAGCCAGGTGTTCTCACGCAGGGCGCCCAAACAGCCGGCGAAGCTGACCGTGAAGACGATGACGCCGGCGATGATCATGACCAGCGAGATGTTGAAGATCACATCGTAGACGTTGTCCAGCCGCAGCCAGCCATTGCCGTCCTTCAGCTTGTCCATGAAGGCGTAAACGCCGATGGCCAGCAGCAGGCCGCCAAAGAGCCAGAAGAGGAAGTTCAGCAGGAAGATCATGTACTTGACGCAGCTGGAAACGTAGCTAAAGTGGTGCGGGTAGGAGGAGATCCGGGGGTGCATGTAATTGCCCCCCTGATGGTATCTGTGGTTGCTCATGGCCTCGGCAGTTCGCGAATCCCTCTTTTCAGTCGAGTATTTGGCAGAGTAGCACTTTTCCTGGTCTTTTTGTTCTGGTTTCCTCCCCCACCGACTTTTTGTTGACGCCCTCTTTGCGTGTGGTCTTTTCTGCAGCCTGCTCGGGCGTTTAGCACATCCCACTAACGGCGGCAATGGTTGGCTGACCCAATCTGGTGCTTCCCCGAAGGTGCTTTAGTTTTTCAACCCTTTTATCTTTAATTACAATACTGATAAGCAATTTTAGGGAGCCACGAAAAATAACAAAGTGCCTAGCGTTGCCAGACTGGCCGTCGAACTTTGTAGTGGTTGGCAACGCGGCGAGTCAGCTGCTTAGTTGGGCCCCCAATATGACCGTACTGCAGTGGCCATAAAATCCGAAGCTTTCATCTTCGACGCGATTGGCAACGCGAACAGCCAGGTGTTTGATTTTTCGTGTGCAGCTGTTCTGCCAAGCAGCTTTTTGTATTAGTTTTTAATTTTCCACCGCTGCGTAACATTGCGACGCACGCTTGTTTTCGTCAGCTTTGCTTGGCGCATTCATAAACAAAAGGCCAAAAATAGAAGCGAAGCAGCACCATTTCGGGCGCTATTCAGCAGGTGAGCAGTTTTCCAGGCGGGCGCGTAGGAAAAAACCAAGGACGCACCATTTTAGTGTGGGAAAATTAGTGTTTTTTTTTATACGCTGGTGACATTGACGAAGAATTGCGAGCGAATTTTCCTCAATTCGCAGTGACTTTCTCTCTAAGGCGCTTTCTCCCCGTGTAACAAACAGAAAACCGAACGAAAATAGAACGGAAAAATAAGAAATAAAGACGGAAGTGGCAAGCGCGCATTGCATAAATATTAGTTCGCGTGGGCGCAGTAGACAAAACATTGACTTTCCACCGCTTTTCCTCTTATTTTGCTCTTGTCGATTAAATAACCAGGCGGTGCCAAGTGCAGTTGTCAACTGAAATTGGCCAAAAATGTTTGCACTTTCTCGCCACGCACTGCGGCGCACTCGATTTTTCGCAATTAACCGCTATTTTGCAGGTAAGAGTGACAGGTAAAAATGAAATACCTTTTAAAATACCTGTGGGTGTGTCGCGCTTTTATACAAATACAATGCCTCTGCTTTCATCGATTTGACCATTGGCTAAATTTAGATACAATTTCTAGTTCGCATTTGCATTCTTTATGAACGCAATTTCCCCAGCTATTTTCAGCCTCTGCTCGAAATTAATTCATTGTCTTCAATTGCCCGCGACACACTTGGCTGGTTTTTCTATTGTTGCACTCGGAAAACCCCAAAATAAAAGGTGACTACCCCTCCTCCTCCACCTCCTTTGGTTTTGTTTTTCCTTCGTCTGTTTGCTTTGGGCGCCACTTCGTTTTAATTGCCGGCTGCCAGCATAAAAAAACTATTTTTGGCCCAATGCGTTTCTCCACTCCATTTGATGGCCGCACTTAACAAATCTGTTTACACCTCCGTTAATTAGCAACTATGTTTGTATACAAATTTGATGGCTGCACAACGTCGATTTCGTATGCACTTTATAGGGGGAGTTTTTTATTAATCTTTGGGGAATTTGGTTGAACATTTAAATACTTTGAAAAAGATTTTGAAATGTTCATTTATATTTATAGTCGCACTTTTACCATCCAATTATTTCAAGTTTTGTAATTCTAAACAAATGAATACATGTAAAGGGCATTTGTGGAAATTTCTGGAAAAATTCGACAAAAAGACATTCTAAAGACTATTAATTTAAATATTTTCTAAAATTTTTAAAATATTTAGTAAAAATGATATTATATCATTGATATATTTTAAAAAGGTTGTACCTCAGAACATCAAGAAACTGACAAATAAAATAGCAGATAGTTTAAACATATTCAAAGCTTAATAAGGCATAGTATTTAAAGTCAGAATGAGCAAATCCATTTTCTTCTCTTTATCAATTTGATAAAGCCAAGCTATTTCCATCTCATTTATGGCTCAAATCGCATATTTAACAAAACAAGATGATTAGAGGTTTCGAGAAAATGTTTTCCGCAACTCATTGCTGATAGTCCCAAGCACCTGTTTCTTATCGGTATTGTGCCAAAAGATGGCCGTATTTAAATCAGCAAGTTAAGATTACCCAAGGTTTAGTTGAAAGTCCCTCTGATAAGTAAGAGATTACCGAGGGAAATCTTACAGAAGCTTGGCGACCAGAAATCTCCCCCACAGCAATTACTCAGTTTCCATTACCCAACTGGTGGTGAACAGAAAAGCACACATAACTCAACCGCAAACTAAATACCAAAGTATTGAATTTCAGATTCACGTCAAGACAGCGACAATCCGGCAAAGAAGTATTCCGGGCAAGCGACCATGGATAACAAGAGCGAGAAGGTTACGGTGAACAAGGAGGAGCTGCGCAAGCGCCTGACCCCGATGCAGTATCAGGTTACCCAGGAGGCGGGCACCGAGCGCCCCTTCACAGGTGGGCCTTCCTGCTCAAAAATATTATTATTATATACCTAAACCAATCTAAAAATTTAAAAAACGTACTTGTAATGTATGATAATCATTTAATTATATGATAATCATAACACTTTAGTTTATTGGTTATGATTTTGTATTAATATTTCCCATATTTCCGCAGGTTGCTACAACAAGCACTACGAGAAGGGCGTGTACCAGTGCATCGTGTGCCACCAGGATCTGTTTAGCTCGGACACCAAATACGACTCGGGATGCGGATGGCCGGCCTTCAACGACGTCCTCGACAAGGGCAAGGTCACCCTGCACCGCGACGCCAGCATACCAGGTGCGTACCGCCCAAGCGGCCCACTTCCCGGCCAGCTAGCCACTAGATGGCCTAGACATTGCTCGGCACTCTTAGCTGTTTTTATTGCAAACCGTTTTGAGTTCTGTTTTTATTTGAGTTGCCGTTACCGTTTCGTTGCCGCACCCAAAAGTTGAGAATGAATTTTGCGTTCAGACTAGGAGACAATAAAACCTAGACTAGAGGAAAACATGCATAGTTATCATGTGTAAATAAGAGCGGTCATAAAATTAAACGAGTAGTATTTAGATAAAACCAACAAATATTAACTACGTTTATATAAAAGCCTTAAAAAATATTAATAATGCAAATAAGTGCCAGAGAACTATATCTGTATAATAATGCGTTTAAGAAGAGACAAAAGAGTATTTATATGATATCACTTGATCTCAAAATGATTGGCTTTTACACTGAACTTAATTTTATTCAATAAAATAGAAAAATTAGGGCTTATAAACGTAGTAAAATATTAGAAAAAAACTCATTCCTAAACTGTGCTGTTTGTGTTGCCTTGTTTGATGTTATTTTTCGCGCTTTGTTTGTGTTGATCTTGAACTTGAACTCGAACTCGACCATTAACTGTTCCATTGACCAGAGTTCACTGTAGTTGTGCCGTTGGCCTTGCCGTTGTTGTTTTACTGTCTAGTCTTGTGGCGGTGATTGTGACTTGTGAGTGTTCCAGCTGCCGTTGCAGCACCTGAATGTGCAACTAAGCGAGAAGAAGCGACTAAAATTAATTCCTAACCGAGTATTGTGTTCTCTTATCCCCCTCTTCTATCCCGCCTGACTTTCTCGAAAATTTCTTTTTCTCTTAAAAACAAAAAAACAAACAAAAAACACACCAAAACCAAAAACGAATTCCATTTCGACTCTACCCAAAATATCACCCACGAGTATCACTGTTAAACCGATTAAACCAACAGTAGTCATTTCGAAAACGCTAGGCATGGTGCGCACCGAGGTGCGCTGCTCCCGATGCTCCGCCCACATGGGCCACGTCTTCGATGATGGACCGCCGCCCAAGCATCGCCGCTTCTGCATCAACTCCGCGTCCATCGATTTTGTGAAGAGTGCGGCGCCATCGAAGGCCGATCCGCCGACGGCCTCGTCCAAGAAATAATGACCGATCTGTCTGCGAGCCACGAGGAGTACTACATCCGGAGGAGCCCCATGTAGACCGGGAAGATCTATGTAGCCCTTTTCAACGGGCCTCTAAGGAGCTCCATGCCTCACAAAAAGATATTTAGCTATTTTATATAGGAGTTTATTATGCAAAAATGTTTAACGAAAAACAAAGCTTGTACACGAGAACGATGTTTGGAAATGTATTACGGAACGAGGAGTGAGAGATTAGTGTTGTAGATCAGTCCAGGATCCCATTTTCCTATCTTTCTTCTTTCACCCCTTCATCTAAGTCTACTCTATTTCGGTTTCAAACCTTTATATTATACTGTTGGATGGTGGATAATTTAGGAATTTTATAAAAGTCTATGCAAGTTTTGTAAACGGAATAGGGAATCGATAATTCCTGGCTTTGGTTTCGCTTTATTTTTGGTTTACTCTCTTATTGCAAAATCTACTTCTCTGAAAAGTATCTTTCTTTTGCATTCCCATCGTAATTATTGTTAGGAATTATTGTACGTTAAAAAAAAACTTAAGATAATTCGTAGGAGTTTACGTGTTTAACAAATAATGTATTAAGGATCAGACTAGGGTTTCTTTTTATATGATTTACCTATCTGTTTTTCGGTTAAATACCATTTTTCACCCCCCTTTGGTTTAAAATTCACAGCAAAAAAATGAAAACATATTTTAGAGCTTTTTTCACATTCCCATTTCTGATCATTATCCAAGGTCGGTTGGCTTTATTTTTGGGCCAGGGCCATTATGTGTATGTTTGTATGTGTGTAGTGCTTTATTTTTAAATATTTCCGCATATGTATTTTATTTGCTGGTGCTGTAAATTGGTTATTTTTATGATTTCGTTTTTACTTTTAATTTTGATGCTTCTTACTCATGCTCAATGATTTCTTGAATAACATACATAACTCGAATACTGTAACCAACATTATATCCATAAACTTTTTAGAGTGTCTCAAGCAAACCGAATAATGTGTATTTTCGTATATTTTCTATTTCTCTTTTTTTAACTGGCTTCCAAAACAAAAAAAAACTATATGTACAACGCCTGTAAACGTTATTTGGGGGTTTGTTTTGCTAACAAAAAACACAACACTTACCAACTCATTGCTGAAATTGTAACACCCAAAAACACGACACATTAAATGCTTAATTAACCAAAATAATATGTACGCCAAATCACTCGGAAAATCATATTTATTCGTCATTTATTTTCACCCAATTTATGTGATTTCATTTCTTACTTCTCGACTGCCGCCGTCCATTGTTATTTATCGCTCTCTCCGCTGCACCTCCTCCTTCGCCCTGTTCTTCGCTCTCTGATTTGCACTTCCATTTATTTGCCGTTATTTCTTCGATCTGTCTCTGTTCTTCTTTCTCTGCTTTTCATTTATCACCCATTTTGCAATCAATTTTCTATTTCTGTTAATTTGTTTACAACGAAAACTTTGAATTAACCTTGCAAAACGATCCGAAAAAAATTAAAAATATTGTAAAAAAAAATGTGAAACAAATGCGCTACAAACAACAAAAAAACAACCTAAACGTATCCAATTAATCCCACAAAATGGCAAAATACAAACTAAATAGGGGGCAATATTTTACTACTAATCGCACATCCAGAACGTATACGCACCGAGGTCCGCTGCGCCCGCTGCAACGCCCACATGGGTCACGTCTTCGAGGATGGTCCGAAACCGACCCGCAAGCGCTACTGCATCAATTCCGCCTCCATTGAGTTCGTGACCGCAGATCCCGCCACCTCCTCGCCGCCCGTGGCCACGCCCACCGCGGCGCCCATTGCCCAGCAGTAAGGAAAGCGCGGCGAAGGAACCCCATTCCGTTCCCAAGGTCAACCATCAACCGTCTACGGAAAAGCGGAAAAGCCCAACCTCAATGTCTCGTTGCTGTTAAGAATTTTTCTACGTGTACTTTCTAACTTTCCGCAAGTGTGGCCAATTTTAGCTCGTAGACAGTCAATCGCCCCCCAAAATTCTACGTGTGCCCCTCTGTTTGTGTAAATAGCTAATGTTTTGCCTCTAAATTTGTTTGTTAATTCATACAAAACCGCAATACTCTGTACCACATTCAACACATTACTAATTTTAAACTGAGCGCGCTAAATAAACGTGTGTTTTTTACAATAACGTGTTGTTTATATACCTCATCGTGGGGTCAAAGGGTATATTATTTTCAAGGAAAACTTTTTAAGAATACAGTAAGCTATTTTAAAAGTATACAAAAGTATTATTTATTAAGTTTATGTTTTTGAAAAGAAAATATATTTCAAATTATTTTTTTAACTAATATTTAGAAGTTTGTACAAATTATTTTCTTTTCGCCACTATTAATTTGAACGATAGCTGTACGTCATAACAGGTAAGCAAAGAACAGCTGAGCCGCGTTGCCAACCATTTGTGTTGTTTTTTTTGCGAACAGATGCTGCGTCGCAGTTGTTGTTGCCTTGACGTAACGGCCGGCAAGAAAATGAAATCGAATTTATTTATGGCTCGGAAGTCAATTGATTTTAATGGCCGCTGCCGTATAAGGTAAAATTAAATGTTCATTAAGCCTAGAGTGTTGCGCTGGCGACAAATCGATAACAGCGAAGTGATTGGAAATGCTGATCATTCTGTTTTGAGTGCTCACGTGTCTAGGGTGTGTGTAGGGTGTCTGGAGAACCAATAGACCTAACCTACCCACCTTGATTTGTTTGTATTTGACTTTGAAAATAAAAGCGCTAGTGTCATAGACCGCATTATAAATTCGCAATTATCTAAGAGCGATTTCTGTGTAAATACAGCCCGGGCACTTCGTAGTGATATCTTTGGATCCGCGTAGACCAAGATTAGATTGAGCACACGACGACGACCATGGCTCTGATACACCAGATGGCCCGTGAATCTAGGCAATATATTGAGCTTCACCTGTCCGCCTGTCCAGATGCAGAAAACCAGCTAACGGCATCCGATCCGAGAGCTCTGCGTAAGATCTCGTGTCGGTACATCACGTTACGTTAGACATTACGTCAGTGGCCGTTACACAATTACGAAGATGAAGGAGTGGTTAAAGATATCCTGCCTGCTGTGCGTCTTTGGCTGCATCCGCGAGATACGTCCCTCAGAACCTTACGTCACGGAGTATCTTCTGGGTCCCTGGCGGAATATCACAGAAACGCAGGTGAGCACAGTGTGAAATTCTCCATTATTATGTAGAATTCAATTTGTTTTGATTCCAGCTAACGCACGATGTCTATCCAGTGGGCACCTACTCCTACCTGGTGCAGTTGGTTTTTGTTTTTCTAATAACAGATTTTCTCAGGTAACTACATATGATGATCGAGTAAAGGTCTGTTCCATTGGTTTCTATTTCATATTATAAAGTATAGGTTGTTTTTGTTATATTTTCCCTTTCAGAAATCCTTAAAGTTTAATATGTTCTATTATTTTGTTAAACCACCATAAAATTACCTATTCATTCAATTTTTTCATTTGGTAAAATCAACTAAAAACAAATGGTCTTCCTTTTAAACATTTATTAACTTGTTTTCAATAATCCAATTAAAATTAAAAATGATAAAAATATTGGTCAGTAATTTGATCCACTACAAAGTCAAATTTCGGACTTTGCTCGCCAAAAATGTCATTTGAGTCAGCAAAATGTATTTTATATGTCTGCAATCAAAAAATTTATAAGAACGCTTTAACCAAAACAGAAATTTAATTTAATATTACGTATCTTACTTAATAGATACAAGCCCCTGATCATCACTGTTGGAGCCACCGGAGTGATAATATGGAGCATGCTCATCTGGACCACCAGTCTGCTGTCCCTGCAGATCCTAGAGTTCTTCTACGGCACTTATATGGCCGCCGAGGTGGCCTACTATACGTATATCTACGCAAAAGTGGACAAGAAGTACTATCCTAGAGTAACCTCACACACCCGAGCGGCCATGTTTGCAGGCAAACTGGTTTCCGGGATCACCTCGCAAGTGATGATCAACCTGGAGCTGATGAACTACAAGGAGCTTAACTATATAACGCTGGCCAGTTAGTATTTCAAAGCATAATTATTTAAATGTTTAATAATTTGTATTTGCTTTTAACTTACAGCTCAAATAATTGCCATGATTTGGGCCTTTGGCTTACCCGGCGTGGACAAGAGCCTTTACTTCCATCGAGAGCCGTTGCCAAATGGGGATCCGCAGACGCAGTTGCCCGGAGCAGACAACCTGGAGGTGGAGGTGTATCAGGAGAATACCCCGAAGCAGCCGCATGCACTGGGTCTGCTGTGGCTTCACTTTCGCAACGCTTACACCAATCCACGCGTCATTCAATGGAGTCTGTTGTACGCCATCGGACTGGCTGGTTACCTTCAGGTCACTTACTATGTGCAGGTTCTGTGGAAGGTGATCGAACCGGAGCCGCAGATCGCGTGGAACGGAGCCGTAGACGCTGTCCTGACGGCTCTGGCTGCTTTGGCCGCCTTGGCTGCGGGTTATCTGCACACTGGACGTCTGAGGCCACGAACATCTCTCCTAATCCTGGCCCTTTTGTCCGCCGTGGAGGGCGGCTGTGTGCTGATCTGCTGCTGGACGAAGGACATCTACTGGTCCTACGCGGGATTCGTGCTCTTCGGCGCCCTCTACGGCTTCACCATCACGGTGGCCAGGTGATTAGCTTGATTTCCAAAAATGAAGCATAATTCAAGTTACCCTTTAATATTTGCAGTGCGGAGGTGGCCAGGAATCTGCAGGAAGAAAGCTTCGGATTGGTCTTTGGGGTCAATACTTTTGGGGCCCTCGTTTTCCAATCGCTCTTAACCATGATCTTTGTCACGGATACGGGCTTTGAGCTCGACGCTGTGGGTCAGTACACGGCCTATGCGTTTTATTTTATTGCCGTCGGCGTGCTGTATTTGATATCCGTGCTGGTTGAGTGCCTCGTATTCCGCGACACCGAGAGCGAGAAGCTGGAAAATTCTCTGGATTGATGACCGAAGCATTTAGAAAGTACTTAAATTCGCCTGTTGGCAAGCAAAACTTGGTTACTTATAAGAAAGACTTGTTCCTATCGATGAAATACGATTAGATGGTATTCCCGCGATGGCTGATTATATTCCCAGAATAGTTAAGTCATCGAGTTATCTGCAGTCTGTTTGCCGATTTCCAAGTATTTAGTGCAGATTTCCATTAATAGAGTGCACAATCAGTCTCAAGTGTGTCGAAATAAAAACATCAAGCTTTTTTAGAATCACTCTGCGTTTCACTAATAGACCTTGCCGATTATCGCACCTAATTACGGGTAATTTATATAGGAGCAAGATGGATGAGGGTCGCTGATAGCTGATGGCAATTTAAACGAAATGAATTGCAGGTGTTTGAAAACATTTAAGTGTTCATATTGTCAAGCACGTTTTCAAATATTTACATATATTTCACAAATATATTTGTTTAGAGCCGAATGCAATATCCGTAAAATGTTCGTTTTAGCTGTATGTAAATATTTTAAAACTGCTATTTCCAATTAGCTGGTGATAATATACCCGTAACAGTTTCTTTTCCATTTTTAAACAGGCTGTCGCTGATTATTAACTTATCATTATTAGATTACACAATCATTAATAAACAAATCGATTCTTTAAGACCCTCTGAGAATTTCACTGCAAGATCCATTTAAGTGCCGCGGCATGTTAATAGGCTAATTAGTTGATAATTTGTATGGCCAACTTGGAGTGGGAACTGCATGGCTAGAGAGCAAGTCAATCAAGATCGTGACCATGCTCTATGCAAGCGGAAACTTCCCGGACTTCCCAGCACCTCGCCACTCCGCTGCCTGCACAAAATCGGAGAACAGTTGGATCGTAAATCGCGAATGGGCCTGCGCTGATTACAAGCGTCGAAGGTAAATCTCTATACTCGGGACTAGCCTGCTCACCCCTCGGAAGAATGTGCAATTATTATAATAGCTGGTCGAAGCTCCACGCTGCCAGACATTTGTACGTATAGCCGGTGCGATCGTTGGTTCGCGTAAGTATCGCGATTAGATTTAAGCCGACAGCCGTGAAGGGATGGAGTCTTGGCTGAAGATATCGTGCGTGCTCTGCATATTCGGGTTCCTCCGGGAGCTGAAACCCTCAGAGCCCTATCACACTGAGATCCTGATGGGCGAGTGGTACCACGTCACCCAGGACGAGCTAAACCGATCGGTATTTCCCGTGGGAACGTACTCCTTCCTGGCACTCTTAATCTTCGTCTTCCTTATAACGGACATGCTTAGGTAAATATTAGACCCCGAGCAATCTTTATTGACCACCATTAACCCGCTGTTTGTGCTGCAGATACAAACCCGTGATCATCGCGAATGCAATTACGGGTATTATCGTTTGGGGATCTCTGATCTGGACAACAACGCTGGGCGGCCTGATGACGGTGGAGGCTTTCTATGGTTTCTACCAGGCCGGCGAGGTGGCCTACTACACGTACATCTACGCCAAAGTGGACAAACAGTACTATCCCCGGGTGACCTCGCATGCCCGGGCAGCCATGTTTATAGGCAAACTGGTGGCCGGAGTTTTAGCGCAACTGACGATCGGAATGCAGTGGATGAGCTACAAGCAACTGCTTTACATCTCCGCCAGCAGTGGGTTCCCCAGTTAGCTAAGAGATTGTATAGCCACTCAAATAACAACAACCCACTTTCCCACAGCTCAAATTGCGGCGCTGCTTTGGGCCTTCGGCTTGCCAAAGGTGGAGAAAAGTTTGTACTTCCACAATCGAACCGAAGCCATACAAGCGGCTAGCAAATCGGATGGTGGTGTCCTCGAGAAGGGATCAGAGGAAACGGATGCCAAAGAAGTGGAACCGAAGACAGCGCCCGGACCAAGTAAGAAGATCTCCGCGTGGCAGCTCCTCTGGTCGCATTTCCGTAGTGCCTATACCAATCCCCTTGTGCAGCAATGGAGCTTATGGAATGCCATAGGCCTGGCAGGCTTCCTGCAAATCTCCACCTATATCCAGGTGGTCTGGAAGTCCTTCGAAAATGAACCAACAGTGAGTAAAGAGTCAGTTTTTTAGTAAATGAATTTCAATTTCATCTAAATTAGATATTTATTTTTTGAATACAACTATAATCCCTACGTAATCCCTTGCAGATTGCTTGGAACGGAGCTGTGGATGTTGCCTTTACGCTTCTGAGTGCCATCTGCGCCCTACTCGCAGGATACTTTCATGCTGGCCGTTTAAGCACCAGGAGCAGCCTGCTCTCCATGGCTCTACTGTCGATCCTTGAGGGAGGTTGCATGCTCCTTTGTTGCTGGACCGGTAATATATACCTATCCTACATTGGTTATGCACTTTACGGAGGATTATTCGCCTTTACCATAACGGTGGCTACGTAAAGGATCCTAATTCACCTTCCTTAAATACATTAATGAAAGCCTGTAAATTATATATTTCAGTTCTGAATTGGCCAGCAGCTTGGTGGAGGATAGCTTCGCCTTGGTTTTCGGTTTCAACTCGTTTATTGCGCTCATCCTGCAATGCATCCTGACTCTTGTGGTTGTCTCGGAAAAGGCAAATCTCAATCTGGATGCTTTTCAGCAGTTTACTGTGTATGCCATCTGCTTTATAGTTATTGGAGTAGTCTATGCCATGGCTGTTTTAATACAATATTTATGGTCATGCTCGAAAAGTTCTAAAAAACTCAAAATTCAAGTTATTGATAATCAAGCTACTTAAATTTTATAATATGGTATTGTTGTTAAAGTTATCCGTTAACATATAATTATTTTCTCATCAAATTTAAATTGTGTTCGATTCTTAGTTCCCAAATATGTTTGTAAGTGCATAACTATAAACCATATGTCAAATTTTAAACACATGTAATACGTGAATATGGTTTTTATTATACAATTTATATATAAGTATTTACTTAAAACGATTTGACAATTGTTCGGAAATTAGTTCTAGGCTTGGTAACCTATCAGAGTGTACCATGTACATAATATGGCCACTAAAAACTTAATAAAGTAATCAAACATTGATGATAGTGAATGATGCCATTTTAAATTCAACATTCAAAAATCAGAGTACGACTTAAATCTATAGCTAGGCTAGCAGAACTCGGTCTGATCCCCGCCATTGCGGAGGACCGCCGAAACGCGCCACGTCATCGACTCGTAGAGCATCTCGATCTTGTCCACCATGTCCTGGTCGCTGTGCCAAACGTCGTACAAGACGGCCCGGAACTCGCTGACATTCTTGGGGGCCTGATTCTGTATCCTCGGCTGGATGATGGCCATCAGTTGCTCGAGCAGATTGAGGTCACTGCACACGGAGCCCTCGGGACCCATCAGAGTGTCCAAGAAGATCTCCTTGGGCGGTGACGATTCGTCGTCGAACTTAAGATCGTCCATGTTGAAGATGTTGCGCCAGTCGCGCACTGTCCAATCCTGGTGAGCGGTGGCCCAGGCCAACCTCCTTCTCTTGGCCTTATCGTTGAGCTGGTCTGATTCCTTTGCGGATGGGGATCCACTCGGTTGCTGGCCAATCTTGGAGCGTATTTCGCTGATCCTGCGCTGCAAGGTCCTGCGGCTGACCTCTATGCCGTGTAGGGCCAGTTCCCGCTGGACATCGATGGAGGTGTAGTGCGGATGATCGGCCAGCAACTGCTCGACGAGCTGACGGTTCTCCAGCACCTTGGGTCTGCCCACCTCGCGCCTCTTCTCCTCCTCCTGGGAAACCGCAGGCGCCGTTGCTGCTGGCTTCGGTCTCTGCGGCAATCTCAGCGTGGCCGTCTTGCCCTCGAGCAGCTCACACTCCCGGATGCAGCTGACCACGCTCTCCACGTCGCACTCCAGGATCTGGGCTATCTCCTCGCAGCTATTCGATCCCTTGAGGGCCTTCACAATACTTCGAACTTCGGGAGCCAGAACCATTTCGTTAGCTGCTTCGTCGTTCGTCGAGTTTCACAATTCAAATGCTGGGTTTTGAATCCCTAGACAGGGCTATATACACCTGACAGGTAAAAGTTTCTGAACCTTTATTTTATGGCGCGCAAGCTGTAATTGCCCGAGATTACGGCGTCATTTCAGTTTCAGGTAAATCGCTTCAGACGGCGGCGTCCCTTTTCAACATTGGCGGCCATTCCGTTATTCGCATTCGGCAGGGATGCCAACCCTTGTTATGTACGACGGCTATTTTAAGGGAGGAATTTCCTAATCTCACGATCAGCTGTTAGGGGAAATGCCAACACTGGAATGGAACCTTATATCTAGGGGATTCCCTAAACTGTTGAATTGCTGAATTGTTGAATTTTGGTCAGCTCTTAATCAGCTGTTCCATACAAAATCAACTTTCAGAAATTTCAGCAATTCAACAGCCTCGGGGCTGTTGAAAATTTTGTTGAATTGCTGAAAAGCCAGAGTTGTCACCTTTTTTGTTAAAAGTCATGGCAACTCTGTCACATTTTAGTATCACCAGTACGCCATATTTACTTTAAAATCAAGTTAGACAGCTTATTTATAGTTATTCTTACCTTGCTAACAATTTTAAACAGTAACTAACAATAAAAAATTCAATTTTATGTGTTTAAAGTTCCATGACACTTTTTAACAAATAACAGCTGATTGAAAATTCAACAGGAGCCATTTAGGGTCGTTCCCTTAATTGCTGAAATTTCCTGTTGAATTTTCAACAATTCAGCAATTCAACACTTTAGGGAATCCCCTCATCATTCAATCCCGATATTCTGCAGATATCTAATAATAACTTTTTCCGTGGTGCTAAAATTTAAAACTTAAATAATTTTTAAATATTTCAAAAACTCTAAAAAAGTCCCCGTGTTAATCCATTTGTTCTCGAAAAAATGTATGATAATATCTGAATCAATTATCAAGATGTAAATTAGCAAGAATACAATCTGAAATAGAAACCTGTGTGATACCCATTTATCTTCATAACCAATTACCAAGACAGTTGTAATTAAGTACGTTTGCTTTGTTTCGAACATGCAATTTAATAGCTGATTTCCTTTGATGCTTTGTAGAATTACAAAAATAAATATAAAAACTTGTACATATGAAAGTGTTAGTTACCTCTACAGTAGGAAATGCAGTACACCTTTCATCAAACGGTTAGAAATATATATGCCAGATGTTTAGTTGCTTGTCTTTTATGCTGTGTTTGTTTCTCGTTTCACATAAACGCGATGTGTAAAACTATGTTCAACTAAACATATATACTTGAAGGGTGCACATTGATTTGGAATTATATAATACCACATAGATCAAATTTTGAGTACGCTTAAGCTCGCTAGAGTGGCTCAGCCTTCGAGGCGGCTGATTGAACTGATAGATATTAAAGCACATAATCGGGGAAAAGGCAACCGAATTAGCCACTTATACTATGTGGCGATGGGGACCGTAGCAGAGTGATCGGAATCGTATAATTAAATAAATAACGCTAAAGTATGCCTAATTGGTTTAGTCCATGTGCTAGGTTTTGATTACTGTGAGTCTGTTTTCGTTTCTCCATCGCTTTTGAGTGTTTTTTGTGTGGGAGTGTGGGACTGTAGCTGGAACTGGAGCTGGGGGGATCGACAGTGTGGGACGAGCTGCCCGTAGTTAGTCATCCAGATCGATATCGGAGTCATCCGAGTCGTAGCCGCCGCGTATTGTCTTCTGTGGGCGGTTGATGAATGGCTTGCGCTTCACATCTGGGGGCTGCATCAGATCGCCCTTGTACTCAATGGCTCCCGAGTGGGCGATACGCCACTCCAGCATCTCCGTGGCGAAGTCGTCGCAGTTGCCCAGATCGGTGAATCCGACAATAAAGTCCTTGGTCTTGCTGTCCTTCACCAGGGCAATGGTGGGTATCACCTTGATGCGCAGCCGCTGGGTGAGGAAAGGGGTCTTTTCGGCGTTCACCTTGCAGAACTTGGCCTCCACATGCTTGGCGGCCAGGATTTTCAGATGCATATCCACGATCTTGCAGCGCTCGGTGCTGTCGCGGTAAAAGTGGCACACAATGTTGGGCGACTTTTTGGACATCTCAAAGAACTCCTTTTCGTCGGCCAGCTCGGTGTAGGTGCCATGGCCCTAAAAGAGATAGAGATTCAAATTAATTCCGTATTTATGATATTATTTTCTATCTCTTTAACCTTCAGCAGGTTTTAGTGGTTTAAACTTTAAAGCTACATATTTCAACATACTTCTTCGAAACATTCATAGAATTGTCATTTAACAATGGTAAAATAGTCTTATTGGATTTTACAAAACATTACCATGTTGACAATTTGTAAATTTGAGTTTGGTTGTATGGTAATTTATAAAACTTGCTATAATATTGAAACTATATCAGCGAAATAACATGCAAATCTAAGGAAAAATTTCTATCTTGATAAACAGCTTTTAAAGAAAAATCTTGAAGATGGCCGAATTGTTAGATTTCTAATAGGACCACCTTAGAAAGGACCACCTACGTTTCTGAGCCACTCCTGCTTCTTGTTGTTCAGGTCCTTCATCTCGCGAAGGCGCTGCTCCCTCAAGGCCTTCAGGTCATCCGAGTCGAGGTTGTCCAGGCGGTCCAGCTGTTGGTCCAGCTGCTGCTCGATGGTCTTGGCCGCCGTGAACAGTTGGTTCTCCAGGAGATGTGCCATGTTGTGCTCCTCTGCGTTTATTTCTGTTTCTCCGTTTATTCGCACTCTGCGTGTGGTGTGTTCGTGTTGGCGTCGATGTCAGTGTGTGCGTGGGGATCCGGCACAAATGGAAAGGCGTAGTCATGGAGCCGCAGATGCGTCATGTTTTGTGGAAAATTCAGTTAAGTAAGCATTGTTACTGGGAAATTGGCACGCCTCATGACCAAGGGGGCCACAAATCGATTATTCAGAGGGTACTCACGTCGGTTTTTCGTTTATTTCATTGATTTCACTGCTTTAAAGTTTATTTAGTCGTAGGTTTCGGTGTGACTGCGGGCACTAAAAATACCTCGCTGCCTGCGATGAACGTCAGGAAGATGTCTCCGCTGTGCCAGGAGGGTGTCTCCGCTTTATATGTTTAATCTGGGCAGACGATAGTATCGTATGTGACCGTTTGGAACGTTTGAATAAATCCAAGTGGGAAAAATAGTACATTTCTCGGTGACGGACGGTACTAGAGCGTTGCTTTTAATTTGTTTGTGTCGGCGTCGGTTTTGGATTCAACTTATTTGTCGTAGAGTGCTGCTGTAAACGTAATTCCTGTGCTGATAAAAGTTAAAAACAAAAGGTGGGTGTGCCAACGCTAATATTAAGTTGCAAGCATCTTGGAATGTGAGGCGTTTGCCAGGACTAACCGCGCATCCTTTTTGTTGCGGTAGGATTGTGAAGCTGGGTGTACATAAATTTTTGCGCGTACAAAGGAAAATAATTTCGAAATTGCGAAAAGTGTGCAAAATATAAAGAAGCAGACAGCGGAAATGGCAATGCAATTACCCCGCGAAGGATATTTTATGGTCCCCTGGTCCACGAGTTTTGTACTTTTCCTTTCCCAAATGCTTTATCGCCAATTGAGGCTGTCGCGCCGCCATTTTAAAAAACGAACGCGGTATCTGAGCCTCCGACAATTGCCTGGTACAGTGGTGGCAAAGAATAGTGGACAACGTTGAGACTGCAGATATTTGTTTATTTAAATTAAATAAATTTGTTGGTTTCCATAATTTTGTTTATTTCCAAAAAAGTCAAATCTAAAATAAAATATTTGTAATTTCGGTAATTTATTAAAATACTAATGTCTTAAAAAATTTAGCTGATATAGTTATCATTTGACAGATATACAATTTTTATAAAGTTAGAAAAGATTTGTTAAATACACGGTTTTTCTTAACATTGCTCTATTGCTATCTTTTCTATTCTTGTCCAATATTTTGGCGCGCATTGTGTGCCGCCTTTTCACCCACACAGACAGACAGACTGTCTGCACATGTGTGTGTTTTTGCCTTATTTTATTCCTTCGTGTGTTTATGTTTTTTACTGATCCGATCGCCACTCGTTGAAATTGATTAACTACACTTGGAGCAGAACCTCCATCAACCACTCGACCATATAAACAGGCATTTATGCTCGTCTTGTTGCCGAGTTTAATCAACTCCGCGAAACGAATATCAAAACAAACGGCGAAAAGGGCATTAGAATAATGAATAACGATTCCCCCATCAAAGAGGGCTTGGCTAAAAATATATGCACACAAACATACATACATGCAGCCCAAACCCACACAAACACTCATTTTTGCAGTCTTTCGTTGCAATTTTGTTCATTAGTTTTTATTTTTCGCAGCATCGTTCGTTGTCCGCGATTTTCAGCATTCGCATTTCCACTTTCTAAAAGAAAACTGCAATGCAATGCAATTTCTTTCTAAGCGACGTCCCCTTACCTTTCCCATTGCGCCTACCAAATAAATGCACCTGGGTACAACTAGTTTTGATACCCTTACAAAGGGTATATGCCAACTATTCTTTAAAATTTGAAAACAAGAAACTCTAATTTACTAACTAATGAGTTATTAGCAATAATCAAAACCAACAGTATCACATATAATTTCTTTGTATTCATTTTTGGGAATTCTGTTGAAGGTTTTTTTTTAAATAAGATTCCGATTTTCTTTTCATCCTAACATTTTTTTCATAAAATTGGTTCGTAAATTAGTTTTTGAGCTGTAATAAGAAAATATATCACATAACAAAGATATTAACTTTTTAAAAATGTTTTGAAATATTAAAATAAATTGTAAGTTTCCTTAATAGAGTGTTTCATAATTCGGTCTCATCCTCCATTTCCGATTTCGCATTTATCTGGCATCGAGCTGTCTGTGCAGTGTAGGTCGGCATATGACAAGAAAATTTTCCTCTCTTGGCATTTTTCGTCGTCTTTGTTTTTGTACTTTTCCTTCAGTTCTGCCATTTCTACCCTTTAGAATTATTTCACTTGCAAGGCAAGCGAAAAAATAGGAAACAAAAACCTTGTTTGTTTGCTTCAGCTTTGCGTGTTGGACTGTATTTGTAAGTTTGTGTCTCACTTTGTTTCGAATGCATTTAATAGAACGGAAGCCAGTTAAAAATATTGGGGGGAGCGAAAATCAGCCAGGCAGAAAGGAAAAATATAGGTCAGTTAGAAGTGAAAAACGAAAATACCCACCCCGAAATGCAAAACTGAATATTTTAACGAGTATTTTCATTTTGAGGTAAAAATTAGCATATGTCCCCGGGTGATGATTGCTTATTCCCGGTAATTAACGCATCCTAATCTGTGCGCATATGTCCATCATAAACGGCAGCTGCCTCAGCAGGTAGATTTTCCTTGCCTGATCAAGTACCTGCGATGATCCTAGTCCTTTGGCTAGCTACTTAAGGCCGTGCCGGCTAGAGATCCTCTCAAGTTAAGCTTCAGTCTCGAAACCGTCAGGACGTGCTAGCAAATCCGAAAGATAAAACGCCAAGCGTCGCCCAGATTATCACCCTAGCATAGAGAAAAAACTCGCTGACTTACTGTGATTAAAAAATTCTCATGTTGAACAGCAAAACTGTGGTAAGTGGGTGGGGGTATTGATTTCCGAGCCGGTTCTCGAGAGGAATGTGGTGTAAACAAACCGCAAATCAATCTGTGTTTAGATTTCGTTTTCATTTCCACTGCACTTGAAGTGCAAGCAGTGTGCAATCAACTAATAAATCATTCCCCTTGTTTGTGTCCCTTGCAGAGATCGTGCAACACGTCAAAGGAAACCCAACCAATGTTAAGCAAAATGGCTAGCAACACAGCTGGAGGAGGAGGAGGTGGCGGTGGTTCCGGAGCCACTGGCTCGGGACGTCGTCTGCCGCTCTCGCTGAGCGGCGGCACCAGCGTTTCCCGCCTGCAGCAGTCATCCGGCAGCAACGGCCGCTCAAATAGCCCCCAGAATGGCAGCCAAAAGAAGATCACAGACTCACTATTGCCAGTGAAAAAGACTAGCCAACAGCGCACTTCGTCCACCTCGTCCAGCGGATCCAGCCAGAACGGTGTCAGCAAGTCGACCAACGGCAAGGATAAGTCCCAGAATGGTAGCTCCACGGGCAAGGACCAGAAGGAACATAAAACTAAGGACAAGCTGCTGGAAAAGAAGGAAAAGGAGGTGGACGCCGAGAAGAAGGATAAGGAGGTGGTAGCCGAAAAGAAAGACCAGGAGGTAGCCGATAAGAAGGATATAGAGGTGGTAGCTGAAAACAAGGAATTGGTCGCTGAAAAGGAGGACAAACAAGCTGCCTCCGACAAAAAGGAAGCCCAAGAAGAGACCAAAAAGGAAGCTACCGCTGAAAGTACCACGCCCGCTCCTCAACCAGCTGCTGTTCTCCTCGAGGATGTGGTTGAGGTCATTCCCGATCTTAGCACTCCCACTAAGGATCGCAAATCCACGCGCAAGTCGGGCAGCCAACAAAAGTCTCCCGTCAGCAAGCCGATCCCCGCTTCGCCAGCCCAGAAGCAGCAAACCGAAGCATCTGCTGGCTCTTTGACTCCACAGGAGGATGTCGACATGGAACCGCTCCAAGTGGATGCCTCACCCATACGCAGTGTCCATGGCAACCTGAATGCCGTACCGACGGCCACATCTACGCCAGGACGCAACCTCTTCGGTTTCCGCAGCAGCAGCAAGCAGAGCACCGAGGTGGAGCTAGCTGCCCAGACCTCCGGTTCGCCGGCAGGAACTCCGGCCCGCACCTTTGCCCAGATAAGCGGCAGGCGTAGCATACGACCCATCGACTCGCTGACTCCCTCGAAAGTGGGCACCTACAGGTGCGGCAACAGCGACCTGGACACCTCGAGCTGCACAAACGCCAGCATGAACGCCACTGTGGGATCAGAGATACCCAACAGCTCGTCCTTTTCGTTCTCGTTCTTTGGTCGTGGTCGCAAACGCGAGCGCACTCCCCCGCCACTTTCGGCCTCGCAGTCGACCAACGATCTCGGCCAGGACGTGGAAATGTCGCCTCCAAAGCGAGCCCGCTTCGACCTGTTCAGCCTGAACCTGGCCTCGCCCTTCAGTCTGCTGCGCTCTCGATTCTCCAAGGCTACCATCAGTTCTCCATCTCGTCTGCGTGAGGAGCTCAACGGCTCCGGTGTGGAGGAGCAGCAAGCACACATATCTTCGAGCAGCGTGCCAGAAGAAATTGAGGTTGAGGAGGAGCAGCCCACCGAGAATGTGACCGTGGGCCAGGAAGCCGGTCTGGAGACGCCGAAGAAGGGCTCACCCATTAAGGAAATTCCCGCCGAGAAGGATGCCGAGGGCAAGAACGTCGATGGCCAGGATGTCGATGAGAAGTCCAGCGATGGGGAAAACATTCCCCCCGTTGTGGAGGTCGCCGGTGAAGCCGCAGCCGAGGCCCGATCCCGCTGCTCAATTATGTAATACGACAAACAGACCCTTCCCTTAGTTTGTAAGTTTATGTCTCTTTTTTGTATTTTGTGTTCAGACGTAAAGTTACATGTTAAGAGAGATAGATAAGGGCTGCCGCCACAAACGTTGATAGCCAGGCCTGTATGGGTATTTTTTTCACTAAGAAAACCTTGACCAGGTCTCTGGATTTTAACAATATGGCAGAGATTCCTTGCTGGTTGGCTTCTCTTTGAGAAATCCCAAGACGCAGTCAACCACCGACGAATCATATATTCGGTACCCAAGCAAAGTGGGTACCAAAACCGAACAAACCGAATATTTGTAGCAATCTGTGTAAGGAGTTTTATATGCAAACACATGTTTGTGAAAGTCTTTCATATCTATTCGCCAATAAAATATTTTGTTTTAAATATCCAAAAAGAAGAAGAACGCAAAAAGCTTTTTGATTTGTAAAAATGTAACACATATTTCATAAATAAAGTACATTTTAAAAGAAAATTTATTGTTTTTATATACTGTATGGGGCTACTATTCAATTGGATATTTGGTATTTTGTTTTATACCTATAGTTGAAAATAAAATAAAAAACGCATTTTTTATAAAATGTTCAAATCACCTTAAAACAATCATGAAATTTCTCCTGTTCTTTGAAATGACTAAGAATAAGAAATTAGAGTACACACAACATTCTTAATTCATAATTCAGTGGACATTTTTTTAAATAAAAAACTAAATAAGTATACAGTTCTAATTAACATCTGAAAATATAAAATATAATTATAAAAAAGGAAAAAGCAATAGAGAGAAGAAAAGGCTAAAAAAGGTCTTAGGAATGTTGTATACTTTTACTTTACTGAATAAATGGTTGAATAAAACAATTAAAATAAAGTCTGTAGTACTACAATACAATTTATTTTTTATAACTAAAATCCCTTGGCGCCAAACAATTTGAAAAGGCAGCAGTGCTGGAGGTCGTCCCAAAACTGGTGCCACTTCTCAGTTCCTATCGATAAGTTTCTTGTTCTTCGATTTCAAGAGGCGTAATTTATCAACCTATCGATAAGCTTCTTCTTCTTCGATAGCTACCGTATCGGTAGAAAAAAAGAGAGAAGAGATTTCTCGGATTAGATGAGATACCAACTGAAAAATTATTAGTCAAGTGCCCCCGCAGAGAAGCAAAGCCAGCCAATTGCCCGCAGAACAGTCCAGTCCAGACGGGTCCACTCCAAGCCAGTCAATAGCCAGCGGAGCAGCCAGGGAAGCGGAGAGTCCAGAAGGAGGAGGTGGAGGAGAGCCAAGAGCCACGAAGTGGGAAGTAGCAACTAGATAGCCATCATGTCCTGGACGGAGAAAGTCGATCCCGAGCTGATCTTCACCAAGCAGGAGCGCATCGGCAAGGGCTCCTTCGGGGAGGTGTTCAAGGGCATCGACAATCGCACCCAGCAGGTGGTGGCCATCAAGATCATCGATCTGGAGGAGGCCGAGGATGAGATCGACGACATCCAGCAGGAGATCATGGTGCTGTCGCAGTGCGACTCGCCGTACGTCACCAAGTACTATGGCAGCTTCCTCAAGGGCACCAAGCTGTGGATCATCATGGAGTACCTGGGCGGTGGATCCGCCCTGGACCTCATGAAGGCCGGATCCTTCGAGGAGATGCACATCGGCATCATATTGCGCGAGGTGCTCAAGGGCCTGGATTACCTACACTCGGAGCGAAAGCTGCATCGCGACATCAAGGCGGCCAATGTGCTGTTGAGCGAGCAGGGCGATGTCAAGCTGGCGGACTTTGGAGTTGCCGGCCAGCTGACCAACACCACCTCCAAGAGGAACACCTTCGTGGGCACGCCCTTTTGGATGGCGCCCGAGGTGATCAAACAGTCGCAGTACGACGCCAAGGCGGACATCTGGTCGCTGGGCATCACGGCCATCGAGCTGGCCAAGGGCGAGCCGCCCAATTCGGAGCTGCATCCGATGCGCGTGCTCTTCCTCATACCCAAGAACAATCCGCCCCAGCTGACGGGCAACTATACCAAGTCGTTCAAGGACTTTGTGGAGGCCTGCCTGAACAAGGACCCGGAGAACAGGCCCACGGCCAAGGAGCTGCTCAAGTACCCGTTCATCAAGAAAGCCAAGAAGAACGCCTACCTAATCGACCTGATCGATCGCTTCAAGAAGTGGAAGCTGTCCAAGGGCGACGAAAGCGAGACAGAGTCGGAGAACTCCGACTCGGACTCCGATGCCAAGCAGGGCGGCAGCAGCCAGGACGAGCCCTGGATCATGACCGTCAAGGGACTGCACATCAACAGTGCTCCGCGCGCTGGCGTCAACAGTTTTCAGCTGCAGGAGCACGAGCTGACCATGCAGAAGCTAATGCAGACCACACACTCGCCAGCCGGCGGCGGCGGTGGAGGTCAGGCCTCGCCTGCCGCATCCGCATCAGCGTCCTCTGTATCCGCGTCCGTGGCGGCGTCAGCTTCCTCCGTGTCCGTCATCACAGCCAGCGAGGCTGTCTCGTCCGCATCCGCCCTGCCCCCCCAGAACAGCCACGTCCACAACAACCACAACAACATCAACAACAATAACATCAGCAACTTGAGCAACAAGCACGCCACCAGCACCATGCTGAATGCAGCGCCACTGCCGAGCAGCGTCACCAGCTCCTCGTCGGCCAATGAGCTGCAGCAGAAGCGCTCGAGCTCCAAGCCGGAGCTGCGACAGTCGCGTTCCTCCGCCCCCCTCGATCAGGTTGAGGATCGTCGCGCCTCCCTCGGCCTGCCGCTGCAGTCCTCGGTGCCGATTTCATCGCCGGCCGAGCAACAGCAGCAGCGTCGCAGCAGCCAACGTGAATCATTCCATGCAACTAACGCCGCCCTGGCCGCCAGCAGCAGCAGCAGTAGCAACAACCACAGCCACGAGGAGCATGTGGCCACCAACCATGCCAGCCATGTCAAGCACTCTGGGGCGGGACAACGCCTAGTCCAGACGAACAGCGCCTGTCTGAACAACTTCCTCTTCCCCGTGCTGACCGACATCCAGCGAAAGTACTCCGGCGGCGGATCCGGAGGCGGCGGGGGAGCTGGGGGACGCAACCTGGGAGTGGGCAGCGACATCGGCGACCTGAAGTCCGTATTCGAACTGGCCGAGCGCTCCAGCCCGGGCGTGAGTGACCTCTTCATGAAGGAGCTGATCCACATGCTCGTTCCTGGCTATTCGGAGACGCGCATCAATACGATCATGGACCGAGCCATACGCAACCGCAAGTAGCTGGCGCCCGTAGCCGTAGCCAATTCCGATTCCAAGCAACCTACTTTACTATATACACAACATTATTAACGAGACCGAGCGAAACATATTCCGACATTAAGTGGCCAACGGAGGAGCGGGAGCGATGTACATGTATTTCAATTGAACAGTTATTTAAGCATACAATATGTATTCGTTTGTTTATCTGCAATATTAATCTAATGTAAAACATATATAACTTCAGAATAAAAACCCCACAAAAATCACTATTCGAATATACCGCGCTGATGGGCAGCACTGATTTGATCTGGCAACGTTGGCCAGGCAGTATGACTGTATATTTGAATTGTAAATTTTAATTATATGGAAATTTACAACTTGTACAAAGCTCAAAATAAATCAAAGTACGATACAAATTTTCAAATACAGCAGGGTCGGAGAAAAGAATTTCGAGGAAAAAAAAGTAAAAAAAGGGAAGCAAAAAAAAACCTCACAAACCCCGAGATGGACCGATAACACTGCCAAAACCACATCACATCACATTAGACCCTAAATATTCAGTCACAAACAGAAATCCCCCGAATTTCAGAGGGTTAATCCTGGGATTTAGTGCAGCTGCAGTTTGGTATGTTTTGGCGCTCTGGCTACGGTCATACTGATGGCAACTCCACAGCCATTTTGCATTTTAGTTTCGTGTTTATAGTGTTAATAGCTATTTTTTTAGTTTTCCACCGCTTTTAAGGACACATTCAGAGAGCTGATGACCCGGCAGACATGTCGCACGCACTGGTGAACGAGGAAAAGCTGGAGGCGCTGGTCTACGAGCGCTCCAAGGCCTGGTCGAGCATTGTGAAGGTGAGTCCGTTGGAGTTCCAAATGGCGTCTCTCCCTGATCGCCGTGTTTTTTTTGCAGAGTTTCTCCACGGTGGACGACGGAAGGGAGTTGGATGTGTCGGAGTTCGATAACCTGTTCCACGACGACGACGAGAACTCCGACCTGCAGGACGAGGAGGAGGCCAAGGAGGACAATGGGACGGAAGCGAAGCTGGAACTGGGCCACATCAATGCCACCAGCGTAGCGGAACTGACAATGATGCTGTGCGCGGGCGAGGACAACGAGGGCAAGGTGGAGATAGAGGAGATACTCAATCAGACGGTGCCGGTCGTCGAGGAGCACAAGCGCAAGTGGCGGGAGGCGGGCCTGGACCGGATCCTGGAAACCTTCGACGAGAAGCAGATCGAACACCATGTGGGCCACTGGATGCGGCGCCACAACAGCGTCTACCTGAACGCCCCGCCAACGAAGTACCTCCACACCGCCCACGGCAACTCCATCTCGGACCAGAGCGACGAGTCGATGCACTCCATCGACACGGCCCGCTACATTCAGCAGAGCCGCCGGCGAAACGCCCACATGACCAATAAGAACCCCAACCTGACCACCATTAAGATGTATCGCAAGCACTCGCACAAACGGGACGAACTGAGGGCCAAGTATGCCTACGATGACGAGCAGGAGCATCGCCATCACATGCAGGCTTTGCTGCATCGCCGGCGCGAGAAGGAGCGCAAGCTGGCCTACCTGGCCTCCACGCCGATGCACTGCACCTACTCAAGTGGCCATCATGTGAGGCGCAAGCATCTGCGTAAACGGCGCAACAACTCCTGGATATTTGACTCGTCGTCCAGCAGTGAGGACGATCCATCGTTCAGTGGCTGCGACTGCCACTCCTGCCGCAGACATCAGGCCTTGTCCAGGAGTGCCTACCAGTACTGCGCGTATGGCAGGGACCAACGCGAGTATCTCCATCGCCAGGCGGCATCGCGGACCATGCACACAATGCACCGGCATCACACCTTCGACGTGGAGATGGACCGGCGACCAAGGCTGCCGGAGAACGAGTGCAGCTGCTGCAACAGCGACCGGCTCTGCTCGAATTTCGTCCACATTGCCAACAGCTCCACCGAGGAGTGGGTGGTGGAGAACCGCAGCAGCCCCTTGCGCGTGGGCAAGCAGGACAAGACCAGGAAGCACAAACAGGTTAGGAAAACAAGCCCGCAATCCGTTCGATCCAAGTGCCACGAGCAGAGATTACTGAAAACGAAGGCTGTCTCCGCTTCTAAGTTGGTTAAATCCAAAGCGAACTACACGGAAATGTTCGATAGTGACACTTCCGGTGAAGATAACGTTCTGCCGAGAAAGGAATTGTTTTGCCATTCGGAGCGAAGAAAGGGGAATTCAGTTCCAATTACAAAGGCGATGAGTAAAACGCCAACTTATGTAGCTTCCACTGTGAAGAAGGCTGGCAAGGAAGGCTACTAATCCTAAGAGTTTGCCACAAATCAAAGAGGAAGAGCCCACTCGATCACCAGACGTGCTTCAAATGCTTCCAACTGGCAGAAGTAAGAAAGTGCCCATTCCGAAAAGCGAATCTTCTGATTTAAGCGAAGGCGAAACCAAAGAGACCGAAACGCTTAGTGAGTTTCTCAGAGAATGTGGCATCAGCTGAAAAGCAAATTCCAAAAGTGGTAACGCCTCTTTTAAATTTGCCAATAGTTTTTGAAAAAGGAAACATATCCCATTCAAAAATACCCTTAGTTGAAAAGGGTTCTGAACTGAGCAACCCGAAAGTAGGTCATGCTAATCATTGAAATGGAATCTTCTGACGAAAGAGCAGCAACATTGAAATCTGCAGAAATCAAAGGCAAAGAAGACGACTCAAACTCCAACTCGAAACAGAATAGTTTGATGACTAAATCAGTGGAATCTGGATCAAGGAAAAATACAAAGGAGGACATAACGACTTCCCTCACCAAAGAAAAGGAAATCTCTGTAGGTGAAAAGGACAAGGCTTCAACTCATATTAAAAAGGCTAATAGACGTATCGAAAGCGATTCTTCTGATTCAAGCAACGATGAAGTCATTGAAAGGAAACGCATTGTGAGTTTATCTGTGGCCAACAAAAAGTCAAAATGTCCTGCTGCAAAGAAAAGCACCAAACGGAAAGCAATTCCAACTTCCGAAGAAATTGACCGAGATACCGGAAGTTATAGCTATAAACTCTTCATTATCCTCCTGCAATTCAGAGAAGAAAAGGCCAGTTGCCCCGAAGGGAAAAGCGAAAAAGACTTCAGGAAAGGCCAATTCAATCGGTAAATTAGCTGCAAAGACGTCTACTCCGGGAGTCAAAAAGACGGTACGCAATTCGGCAAAAAAGAAAACTGCTTCTGCTGCTACTACGAAGTTGCCGCAAATCGGGGAGGAGACACAAAACCTTGCACCCGATTCCCAGAAAACCCCGAGTCCCAAAAGTCCAAATTCAAGCGTCAAGAAGACCGGAGAGCCTAGTACTGAAGACATTCCAAAGGACAAGGTCGACAAGCCATGCGATTCCGAAGAGGAGCTGCAGCGGGCTTTGGCTTTGTCCAAGACCACCTACAAGGAGGAGCAACAAAAGAGGCGGAAAACAAAAAAGCAGGCCTCTAAGGAGCAGCCTCAGTCTTCTGCAGAACAATCGTTGGCGGTGTTCAACAATCAAAGCGTGGCCTGCAACTCCACAGCTCTGGCCAACGACACGGCCTGCAAGCGTGTGCTGACCAAGAGACGGGCGGTCAAAAGGGTGGCCGCCGTAAGCACCACAGAGGAGCAGTCGGCGAGGAACAGCTCCAGTTCTCCGCCGGGCAGTTCGGTTGATGTGGCTAGCGCCACAGCTGGCGATCCTGACTGCACAGTGGTGACGTCCACCACTTGCTGTGAGCCGCCAGCCGCAAGTGATCCCGTACCTCCGCCCTTAAAGCTGACCAAGCGGGGCATCCTGCTGCACAGCTCCTCGACACCGGGTGAGGCCAACTTCACACTGACCGAGCAGGGACTCGGAAAGTTTATCGGCGACCGTTGGGCCCGCAAGTACCTAAAATACCACATCGGCAGCCGTAGCTTCGACAGCCGCCACTCGGTTTACTACCAGCCCACGCCGCAGTTGGCTGCCGCCCTGACTGCTCCGCAGAGTGCGCAGAGCCTCGCCAATCTCTCGAGCTCCAGTGCCAGCGATGATGACATCTTCGAGCAAATGAACCGATACGGGACGGTGTACAGCGTGCTCGAGAAGAAGTCTGGTGGCTAGTAACTCTTACAGTTTAGGCTAAGTTTTCCATTTAAGTCTAAGCTTAGATTTTACACTAGGGTTTTATAAGCGGTGTTTAACACATCCTTGCAAAAGAAAATATTAGAAATATTGTTGTAGTTTATTTTTTGAGTTTTGATTTATTTCACGTAAATTACATGATCGATAGTGATAATAGAAAACATAATACGTCATAATCATTTATAATCATCATAAATTTTCGCTTAAGTATTAAATAATTGTTTAAGAGATTTATTCGCATTGCAATAGTAATTCTTGTGTGTCGAAGTTGTGTTTGAGTTCGTTTCCATGAAGTTTATCAAAATTCATATCGGCTATTGTTAATTTTATGTATGTATTCACAAGAAAACAAATAAAACGTAAGATCAATTTATAGAGTGAAAATGGCGCGTCGAAAAACAGAAGCTTCTTCCTTCCATGTATTTACAAATAACAAAAACTTACCTAAAATATGTTGATAAATCAAGAAATTAAAATTAAACAAAGAGCGTTATGATGAAAACAAGAAACACACGACTTTAGACCCTGGAACATGCGCGCCCACACACATACACATGCGAAGCATATATCTACACGTACACATATGCCCGGCTATCGGCTATATGGCGCCCTACACATCGATCTGGAATGGGGAGCCGGGTATATGCTCCTCGCCCCACTTGATTAGGAGCACATACTGGCCGCGGTCGCGCACCAGATACTGCACATTGTAGTTGTTGTGGCCCGCGTGCTTCACGTGGAACTCCTCGCAGGGTCCCTTTGGTCCGTACATGCCCACGTACAGGATGTTGTTGCCTGAAAAGATAAATATAAGTTAGAATATTTTGTAGTTATCAATCTTAGAGCAAGGTCAACTTACCCGCATCGGTGGCGCAGATGCTGAACTGGTTCTGCTTGCCGATGTAGGCCTTCTTCAGGCCCATGCCCTTGGACACCACCTTGGTGGCATCCGACTTAAAGGTGGGCAGATGGACGCCCGTGTTCTTGCCGCCCTTGGCCACCTTCTGTACCGTCTCGACGATCACCGTCGACGTCTCCTGGGCGCCCTCATCGGCCAACTTGTCGCCGGTGGCGTTCACCTTGAACGGCGAGCCCACGATGTGCATGTTGTTGTACTTCACCGTGATGTAGTGCTCGCCGGGCAGCAGGGGGGTGTAGCGCACCTTGTAGCCCTCCTCAACCTCCGTGCAGTCCATGGCCACCTTGGAGGGTCCGTCGATGGATACGGCCAGGGTGCCGACGCCGGCGTTGCAGGTGTTGATAATGAAGTCGGCCTTGTGTCCAGTCTTCACCTCGTCCAGGCCGTTGCCGCTGGCGTGGACGGCAGCCGGATCGGCCACATCCTTGCCCACCTTGATTCTGAACGGCGAGTCGGGTATGTGAACGCCGTTGAACTTGACGTGGATGGCGTGGATTCCGTTCTCGCGCGGATAGAAGCGCACCGAGTACATCTCGCCGTCGATCACCTGGATGAAGCAATCATCGTCCGTTCCAGAGGGAGCCACAATCTTGGCGTCCAGCTCACCCTTGGCGCCGTTCTTGCGCACCATGAACTGGTACGGGGCATCGGCCTGGATGTTGCCCTGCGGGAACTGCTGGACCTCCAGCTTGTGGGCATCGCCCGCATCCGGCGAGACGTAGACCTTGAAGGGCGAGTCGGGTATGTGGCGGTCGTTGAACTTCAGACCCACGCGGTACTCTCCCGGTTCGGTGACCTTGTAGGACACATCGCAGCTACCGTCCTTGCGGTCCTTGAACTCGATGTCAGCCTTGCTGGGGCCCTCCACGGAAATGGCCAGGGAACCGCCGCCGGCCTCGCGAGTCCAGACATTGAACTCGGCTGCCTCGCCGACGACACCGCGCTCCAGTCCGGAACCTCCAGCCTTAACCAGATGGCTGCCGGAATCGCGCAGTGGACCCACGGTGAACTGGAAGGGAGAGCCGGGTATGTGCATCTCGGAGTAGCGCACCGACACCGTGTGCACGCCCAACTCCTTGGGCACAAAGTGCACGGCGTAGAGGCCATCCTCCACCTCCTGGATCTCCGCATCCTCGGTCACGTTGCTGGGCGAGGTGACGCAGGCGGCCAGATCGAACGAGGTGATGCCGGGCATCTTGAACGTCAGCTTGCACTGGCTGCCGATCTCCGTGATCGGGACAGCGTCGCGCTCCCGCTGGATCTTCTCGCGCTTGCGGTTGCTGCCCTCGCCGGCCACCTTGACGGTGAAGGGCGAGCCCTCCACGTGGTGATCGGCGAACTTCAGGTTCACAATGTAGTAGCCCGGCTCGGTGGGCTTGTACGAGATGTTGAGGGTGCCGTCATCCTTGTCCGTGCACTGGATCTCCGCCTTGCTGGGACCCTCGATGGAGACCGAGAGACCGCCGAAGCCGGCGTTGCGCGTGTCCACGGAGAAGATGTTGTCGGCATGCGTCTGACCCTCCTTGAGTCCAGCTCCGGTTACCTTGACCTTCTTGGCGTCGCCCACCTCGCGCTCGCACACGGTCACCTTGAAGGGGGAGTTGTTGATGTGCTTGCCCAGACGCTTCACCGACACCAGGTGCTCGCCGATCTCGCGGGGCGTGAACGAGATGCCAATGTTGCCCGTGGGCATGCGCTTCAGGAAGCAGGGCTCCTCCAGGCCGCTGGGCGCCTGGATCGAGGCGTTCAGGGCGCGCAGATCGTCGTCGGTGATGTCGCCGGGCATGGTGACCTCGGAGCAGGAGCCCACCGAGATCTGGTTGCGCTTGCGGCCCTCGCCGGTGATCTTGGCAAAGTAGGGCGATCCCTTGATGTGCTTGTCGCCGAAGCGAACGGACACCTGGTATTCGCCAGGGGCAGTGGGCAGGTATTGCACGGAGACAGTGCCGTCTTTGTTGTCATGGTAGTTGATCTGCAATGAAAAGAGTCCATTAATAAATGATCTATGTCCTGCCAAAGGATCTCTCGCTTACGTCAGCCTTGCTGGGTCCTTCGACGGCCATGGTCAGGCCACCGGCGCTGGCTCCCTTGGTGGAGATGGTGAAGTTGGCCGGCTCACCGGTCACTCCGTGGGTCAGGCCGGGTCCGTAGGCAGTCACATAGCCGGAGGTGATCGAGTCGACGTGGAATTTGAAGGGAGATCCTGTAGAAACAAAGAGAAATTAGCGACTCTGGAAAGGAAATACTTGAGATTTCCTATCCACTCACCTTGCACAGGCTCTCCGTTGTATTTGACCACCAGCTCGTGGGATCCCTCCTCGCGGGGATCGTACTTCACCGAGACGGTACCATCACGGTTGTCCTGGATCACGGGTTTGTCTACTTTACCGCTAGGCATTCTGACTTCAGCTGGAAATTAATAGGAATTGAACCAATATTTGTTAGAAACTGTCTTTAAACACTTTAATAAAACTAGAGTTTTTATAACCTCAAAGAAATTATAATCATATCTTTACGACCTAACATAAGGTTTATTATCAAATTGGATAAATAACCTTTGGATATTTATGATAATACTTTTGAAAACTCTGATCTATTACTCAAGCAGACTTTGGATCCATAGAAATTTTATAGGTTTTTCTCCTAGTTTAAAAAGTACAGTACCCCAAAAAACACAGGCGATCGAAAACTCTATTTGAAGAACATTTAATGGATGTGTTTTGTATACGCTGAATTATGTCACCAAAGCATTTTTCAAATAATTTGCGTGGGCGAGAGCCACAAGTTTGAAAAAATCATAATTTCATTTTTATGTTCGAATTTGCGTGCCATTTTTTATTCCACAAAATCTATTTCTGTTCTCTGCACAGATCTAAAGATCGAAGACCATGTTGTTTCTGTGTCTCACCAAAAAGTAAATTAATTGGACCGAATGTTATTTGCCTCGAATAAATTCCAAAAGTTTTTCAAAGTTTCCGAACAGGATATCATATAACTGAGGAGCATTCTTACTAATAAGCCGATAAATTTATTTTTATTAGCTTTCGTATTTTTCACAATATTTCAATATTATTCCACGTACTTTTCCTCTGCTAGAGAGACACACCCACAAATATATGTATATGCAAGAAGAGTTCTTGGTTGTACTGGTTGAGTATCCTTGTTTAATAATCCTTGGCACTTGGGACCCGGAGTCCAAATCACTTCTCAACTGAACGAATGCTGTGCATCGACTGAGTGGCTAGTAATCTTTTGGCTTTCCAAAGAAATTTCCACCAACGCCTACAATTGCTTTTATACTTTCCCACGCCATCAAGAAAGAAAAATAAAAACAACATCGTTCCTGAATTTCGGTTGAGGTCAAATATAGGACACACTTTATATGTTTCCTAGTCACATGTGTATGTGCTCCACATAGAACATTATATATATCCACATCCATAGGTTCTCATTCCCTCCTCACCGATCTAGAGTAAGTATATGTCACAAATGCATAAAAAGCTATTTATACACCAATATGCTCCTATGTGCTGGAACGATCAATTTGGAGAGACTTTATTATGCACGTGTCTGAATTTATATTTAATTCTCGATATTTTTAAATTCGGGAAGAGGTTTTATATACAAAGAAAACTCCAATGGTATTTTTTGCTGTCAAAACATCATCTCGTATATACTTATCGGGGGATCATTAGTTAGAAAAGATAAGTCTGTTGTTGTTGACAAAAAATAAACGTATTTAAATGAATTAAGATATTTGGGGTTGATATAGAGCCCGGTGAATCACCTGGAGGACACTACCCTTATTTCAAGTTTATAATCAAAATTTATTAATCAACCTATACATTTTCAGTTCATTTAAGACATGTGCTGACACTTCACATGATCAATGTCGTAAATTTTATTTTATTAAAAAAGCATTTAATTTTGCCAAGAAAATATAATGTCGAACCGATCATAAATATGTTCAAAGCAGCCACTAAGCTTTCCACTTCCATCGGAATAAAATTCCGCTTAGCTTTGATCCATCAGAATTAATGGGTATTTTTTTTTTCGGCCAAAAGACTAAACAAAACACAAAGACGGTAAACACAGATAAATCAGCGGATCGTGTCGCGTGCCCCACCAAAATTTAGAACAAGACACTATACGTAAAAAAACTAAACACTTCCAACAAACCAAAGACAATGCCTGCCAAAGAAAAATGCGAACGCGTCTTTGAAGAATCTGCCAAGAGAAAAATGTGAAAATTTATAGCCAACTTATGGGGGTCGAAAATGCAAGGAACCTTTACAGAATGAAGAACAATTAAAGGAAATATGCAAGCCAATCACCTTTCAAATCAAATACATTTTTCGAGTTTATTAAAAAACATTTTTAGCATATTTTCAACAGATGGCTTCAGCTGCCCGGTTTCCCGATTTTAATGACTTGTAAAATTCAAAGGGGAACTCTAAAAATGCTCAAACGGAATTTTGCAAATTAACGATAAAATATTGTGTCGAGTGCGGGCATTTGATAGAAAGAAAGCTTTTCATAAAAAAAAATTCTTGAGAAATTGAATGTTTTAAAAAGAGCGGCTGCCAAGACAACTTTATCCACTATGCGTGGATATATACATAACTCAAAGACCCCGTCCCTCCAAAAAAAATGAAAATATGATTATTTATGTTTGAACATTTGCTGCTGTCCGTCGTCCATCGTCCGCCGCCCCTCCTGACCCCCTCTGCCCTCGATCACCTGCCAGCGCCGCCCATTGAAGCATGAGATACGACTGCGACTGAGGATGGGAATCGGAATGGGAATGGGGATGAGGATGAGGCGGTGGCCACGACATCTTTCGCATCTAATGGACGCTGGCAATACAAATGAAAGATTTAATGACTCTCAGGCCGCCATGGGCAGGCCACCGATGGTTTCGATATATCAGCGAGAGTTTGCCATTTGCGCATAGCGGATAAAGTCTTACACAAGTCAGCAGGTAACTAAATTCCCAAAGTCCCTAGAGAAAATATTTTTTATAACTCCAGCTATATATAATATTCAAAATTTAATGTATAAATCTTTTAATTGTTAATTATAAAACCATTTCATTATGAAATGTCGATACTGATGATTAATGGTTTGATTATGAATATATGATAAAGGCGACAGCCCGTACAAAAAAACTAGTTTTCTTTTGCTACAGAAAATAATTATCAGAACAACCACCCATTCACATTTTTTCTTTCTTCATTTTGTAAGAATAGCTACGTTGTAGAAATTTTTGGTATTTTAAATATAACACTTTCATTCCTTGCATTTTTGGTTTCACTAAAGTTTGAAGAATATTTAAAGATATTTTATTTAGTAAGTATCGATTTGATTACAACCATTTAGTTTTTTTTAAAAAACTCAATGAAAATAGCTTTCTTAAATCACAGAAATTGAGGTGAACAATTCTTGGAATTTCCTTGGGAATCTTGGGAAAAGAATCGCGTTGAATAGTGTAAACTATCATCACGGTGCCCAATACGCAACCATTGAGAAATTGCATGTGGAAGAAGCCAAACGAATTTTACGCTTTGTTGCATTTTCTGATAATAAATCATAGAAAATAATTTGCAGACAAATGCCTACGGGGCCTTGGGGGCCCCAGAGGAGGACGACATCCATCCGGGGGACTTTCGGGTAATAATTCAAAATTCTTTCGCCCAGTCCGCCCCAAGTGCTTTATGTGTGTGGGCCCGGATGGCGCTTGACCGCGCTTTGAATTGAATTGAAAATGTAAATGTGAATGCGAATGCGAATTTGAATATGAATTTGGTGTCAGTTTTGTCATTAACACAAATGAAAAATTCTTGGGGATTTAGTCAGGATTATTCGGTGACTGCATGTGACATTATGGACGTCATTTCGATTTTGGCAAAGCGTCAAGAATCAAGCGGCCCTCCAGAATAAACGTTGCTTGGCGGAATTTACCTTGATGTGTTACAATTGAAAACGATGATTTGAAATTCAATGGCATAAAATCTGAACCATTTAGTCCTTGGTTCTCCGGTATGATGGTCTCATTGAAGTAAACGTTCGTCCGCTCCGGGTGATCGCGTTCGGATACGGTCACCTTATAGTATTGCGGCCGGAAGAAGTACGAGTGATCGGCCCAGGTGGCTAGCGGCGTGGGCGGTTTCTCCGTCAACCAACTGAAGTGCATTTTCCCGTAATTTGATTTTTGGATTCGGATTTGGATTTAATCGGCAAGCGCACGCGATTGGTTTTGCAAAAAAAGACACTTAAAATTTATAACAATTTAATTTAACAACGAAACTAAAACTTCTTGTTCGACTATTGGCCAAGCAAACAGCAAGGATATGCGATCGAAAATTCCAATCAAATAAAATTTAGACATAAAATACGCTTCATATCCTTGCTGGCCTAAAACCAAGAAAAAAGACTGAGACTGAGATATTCGAATCGGAATGGAAAATCAATAGATTTGGACACTCACACTTGGGCAATCGACTAGCAAGGTTATATAATGGTATTTTACAATAAAATTGCAAACGATCTTGGGGGCTCTTTGAGCGAATGTCCTGCACTGGCTAGCGAGTCCTGGCAATCGATTGCTGTGCACTTGAATTTATTTGATTAATGTATGTCTCATTCGACTGCGATCGCTTTGTGTTTTGTGTGTGTTTTTAATTGCCAGCGACGGTTCAAACGTAGGTCCACGCGTCTCCACGTCCCGATTTCAAGTGAACATCGACAGTTCCAAATCGAAATTAAGGCCAAAATATGAAAGCACATCGGTTCCTACCACCAAGATGCGTCTGCTGCCGTGGCCCAAAAGCAGCGCAGCAGCAGCGCAGCATCCCACACACATACCAATAATGTCGGGGATTTTCGAAAATATGGCCGACTGCTATAAGGCAGGAGAAGAGATCGGACCAATGAACGACATATGAAAGATAAAAAGATAGAAAATTGGAAATATTTGCTATGCGCCCGAACCTATGTGTGGTGTATATATTTTATATACAAGTATTAGCATAAATTTCTTCTCGATCATGGTGTTGGTTTAACAGTTGCCATTTCGAATCTTTCGAACTCGAAAGGTGCAAAAAGACCAAATAGGGGGACTTCGGGTCAAAAGCATAGGTATACGTATACCACCCAGCAGCACCTATAGGCTGTATGGAAGATCGTTGGCGAAATCAAATTTATTACTTATTGCAGCTCAGACGACATAGAATTTATTAATATTTTACCATTAAACCGGCGGGAAGCGTTTAAAAATAAAACGAATCAACATATAGACAATTCTATATTTTATTTTATTGGCGTGAAAGCAGCGATTCGGCCATAAAACCCATAGAATACAAATATAGCCTTGTTGGTATGCCGAAAATGTGTTAATCATTTCGTTTCTATATCCGTATTATGTCGTATTAATCGTTAAAGTGGAAAACATTCCATTCGATTAGCCGCACGCTTTTATCCAATACTTATGTAATGGCCTTTGGCGATGGGAAATCGATTTGAAATCGAAATCAAAATAGCAAATGGCCAGCTAGATGGGACACAACTGAACCAATTGGCCAAAATCAATCAAATTTCTGTTGATCTTTCAGATGAGATGAGTACTTGGCAGCGATTATTGACTAATCAAAATTTACATACCACTGCGAATGAGTGATTTATTATTGGGTTGGGCAACAAAATACTCCAGACCTTAGAAACTGTTGATTCGCCTAGGATCCAAACCTGGTTAATTATATACATTTTGCCCCTTTCATTTGACGGGCAATGAAAAATCAATGCAACAAATGCGCAACAAATCTATGTCATTTGGCCAAAACGAATCATTTACAATAAACCATCTTCAAAGCAAATGGAGCGCGACATAGAAAGCTAAAACCCACAACGAGGCGTGGTCCAGATAGCCCATGGGTACTGGGAGAAACCACCAAATGAAACGTGGCGCGGCTTGTGATCTTAATGATGACCAGGATCCTCCACAGCCCCATCCCCCGCATCACCAGCCGATCTAGCCCATCCTAGCCAAGCGGCGAAAATGCTTGAAAATTGCATGGAAGCGTGAAAAATCGACCAAATATTTGCACGGAGAGGAAAGTGCAAAGTGCTGTTCATTGATTTGCATGCAGAGGGTGGAAACCTCATTAATCATGCTGAAAATGTTCATTAAATTGCGGTGCAGCGATTTGCAACTCGTAAATCGCTCGTCAGTGCAAAAAACCAAAAATGGCCAAATAAATTTAGGTAATTACCGGACTTCTACAGAATGAAATACCCAATTACTTTCCCACGAGTCACAAGTGGTGGCCGGTGGCCCAGTCAATGAACGTGTCGGAATGGAAAACAAAAGAAAATCCCCCATGAAAAGTGAGATGAAAAATTGCCAAGAAATGCAGCCAAAATACTAGAGACCTCCCAGAACACAAGCATTGTCTAATTAAGTTGTCGCCTGTCAGCGTTTAGCCTGATAAGCCGTCACTCGCCCGTCTATTTTCCCCATCCCAAAGCTCGGGTGCGTTGCCACTTGTCCATGGTCCATGGTGTCCCATCCAAATGCGCCGCATCGCAAACACATATAGTTGGGTATTTATATTTCTGTATACATTTCAGAGATTTACGACACTCGAATACTTTCGTCTGACAATAGCACACCTATGATATTTATATTTTCTTCATTCGCGCTAGATTCTTGCCAATATGAGATACATGTTGCCCGCTTAAATGGCGCATAAATACTTTCTAGATTAAATAAACTATTCTACATTGTGATTTAATTAAATGCATGGCTATGCACGGCTACGTTGCTGTTCGCAAATGATTAACTTTGCTCGGAGGCCTGATTTTATCATTTGAATATTATTTTAAACATTTTTTTTTTTGGATTTGGGCTGTACATACCTGTAACGTTGCCGCCTGTTGTGGGTAGTGGTAGTTTCTCAAATGCTACACCGCGATATGTGATCTCCGATTTTCCGTTGACGAGCTCGCTCTGCAAATGTTTAGTTTCATGCTATTATATTTATAAAAAATAATGTGCACTATTATACAAGCTTTCAAACTATTTAAATGAAAAATAAATTATCCTTTTTATCCTTAAAACCAATTGAAATATTTTCTTATAATATTCCAATTTTGATCTACTGTCTTAAAGGATGTAGATCATTTTTAAAAACTAATTTAATTATAATTTTTGGAAATTTTAATAATTTAGTTTATATGTTTATAGGTAAAGCCCTTTATATTTTCTATATTGAATAATTTTCCAGCACTTACCTGCGTTGTTTGCTGCACCACTTTGGTCGTGTGCTCCTCGATATATTCACTATGCGTGTATTGTTCGATACTTTCGACAGCCTGAGGTCAATGAAAATAAAATTGAAAATTAAGAACGCCGAGACTTGATTCGATAGAAAATTCGGAAAATAAAACAAGCACACACTCAAACCAGCAGCCAATAGATCATTAGCATGGCAGTCTGGAGAATGAGAACAATGCCCGAAATGGGTTACACTTCGGGTCCATTTACTTTGCACTTGTGAATATGAAGAACTACCTCGTCTATAGAGAGAGAGAGATCTGCTTATTATTAAAACTGGACACACTGAGTGATATGGGGAAACTTGAAAGTGTGAAACTATGGAGGCCAATACAAAACACGAATGAAATTATTAGGGAGGAAGTGAAATTGATTGACGCGGGCACGATTGTGCAAAAGAATTTCCACAATTGCAGCTGTTACATAAGCAAATAATTATATTTATATACGTTGTATATATCGAAATCATTTCGTATCCGTGGCCAAATCGAAAAAGTCAAAGATACAAATCGCTATAAAATATTTGAGCTATTAATAAGAAGTACGCCAATGCACGGCCGATCAATAGACCAGCAAGGAAAATCGAATGGCCAGTGGACGACAGTTGTGGCTCCTCCTCTACATCTGCATCAGTGTATCAGAGAATATGGATCTCAATCCGAATCCATATACTATATATTCGGCCCATTGACGGGAAATCCATCTCAAGCATCAAAAATTGGAAAATGGAGAATGGAAATGTTGCGCACCGAGTTTTCAACTTCCAGTTACCGCTGCGACACGATCACGACAACGACCAGTACAGGACAATCTATGACTAAGACTAGACTAGATCGGCTAGCTAGCTGCTGCCACTAGTGTCGGGCCTCCGGTCTTCTTCTAGCCACACTTTATGGCGCTTCCACTGGCGTTGGCAGCAGAAATCAGCACAACACACTTTGCGCCATTTTCATTATACATAATTTCATTTTCCTATTTTAATTACTTGCGAATTTTGTGCGCTGGCTGGCTATACAAATTCATTTTCATATGCAGGCCCAGTCGTCGTGCCAGGCGGCGTATACTTGATTTTGTTGCAACCTGCCGAAAGCATCAACGGCCGACCAGAGCAACTATCACAAAAACAGCGAATAGAACATGCTGATTCAGCGTGGGATGTCATCGCCGCCCCTCTCCCCGGAATCATTTAGATGCCTCTATAGACCTGCAGTGGCGTAGATGGAAAAGTCTGCGGGATGATTTCGTCGCAGCAGAGTCTAAATTTGAGTGCTACGGAGCACCCTGTACCTAATGAATATGAGAAATCTTGAAAATAGCTAGGTAATAACTAAACACTTAGTTTGTCTGCTCTGAAAACCTAAAAAGACAATTATTTTAAAGACTTATGAACATGGTAAATTTAGAGACAAATATAGCCCTTTTAAATCATTTGCAATGAAAACCCAAAATTATTTGTTTCACACACGTTTTAACATTTTTTCAAATCCTTGTCAATTTTGCAATATGAATATTTCTCTAAAAATATACACTAAACTATTACTAATATTTAATTTCTTCTGGTTAGAAAAACGTGTGTATTTTCCTTTATCAACCGCAAATGTGTGTGTTAAAAACACATAATTATTTAATAATTCAAAATAAACATTTATGCTTTTTTTATGTGCGGCAAATCACGTAGACAAGTTGACGGTCCCAATAATGAAGTTGCTCTTGTCGGAAATAGACGCAAACAAAGTTTCCCTTTACAAATTGAATAATGCGGATAAAATTAATTTTGTACCCAGCTAATTGTGCAAATCTGTTAAACATAAATTTTGTGCGAAAACAACAGACAACTCAATTAATCTTGGGTTCACGAATCGAGCAAGAGTATTTCATTTTGGGCAATATGCCCGAAATCCCCGACTCTTTCGATCCCAGAAAGGCGCATTGTTCTTGGGGCTGTCAGGTCCCATGATTGTGGCCCAGTATTTATGACACTTCATTTTTTAGGCTGTCAACGCAGATGGCACGTGAATGGTTTCGTCATTCTACTTACAGGACAGGACAAACCCCCTGAAACCGCTGAAATAGAATTTTTAGGCAAGTGCAAAGTAAATGCTCTACGTGGGTTAGGAATATTGTTGTTAAATTAGCAATTATTCAGTGATTAATTAATAACATTTTTTGGTAAATTTGTGCTCAAGCGTCAAGTGAGTGCGACCAGTTGTAGTACTTTTGGTTGCCGTTTTGGTTTTCGTTGTGTTAGGTGCGTTCGGATCAGTCTTCAATCAAATACAGAAACACACACAAACAACTTACATAGACTAGGGCTAGCTAGCTTAAAAACAAAAAAGCATTAAGAATAATTGTTCATTAAATGCATAATGTAAAACAAAGCGCAATTGGCAGTGGAGCATAGCAGAAATAATTTTGAGAACGAAACAATTTGCATGCAATTAATTTTAAAATTTTCGTAAGAGATTTTTGATTTTGTTTGGTGGGCAAACCAAAAGTTGATTCTTTTGTATTTGTTTGAGTTTCTTTTTTTTTATTTTTGTTGTCATGTTTTACAATGTTGCACTTAAATCGTATTCTTCTTGCTGAGCACTCTTAATTCATATGTAAAAATTGTTTGCGTGTTTTTCTTTTCGGGGAAGCCCAATGAAAAATGTACACAAAATTTTTCGAACAATTTGAGGGGACGCACGGAACACAAACACAAAACAATGACAATGGACTTGACTAGAATATAATGTAGATGGGGCTGAGCTCTAAACGGCTACAGCCTGGCTTAAATGACTAGAGAAACGTTTAGGTATAGATAAACTTTAAAATAATTGCTAATTTCCAACAATTCCCATTTGAGACTAGACTAGATTTGGCTGTGTCTGTTTTTTGGTTTGGTTAAATCGAGAATTTCGAAAGAAAATGTAGTTCAGGCTACCTTGATGGAGAAGCTGCCGTTCGGGATGTCCTTGCCACCGAACTTCACGTTGATGTCATAGTCCCCGGGATCATTAAGCGCATACAGAATGTCGAAGAATCCGTCCTTCTCGATCACATCAATGCCCACAATCTCGCTAAGGGAGTCAAAGGCTTAAATGTTAGTTATATGAAATCACCCCAACCGACTGCAATTCTCACCTGCCCGCCTTGTTGGTGATCTTGCAAGTCACCGCTCCATCTCCGGCCTCACGGGCATCCACCTTCAGGTGCGACTGACTGCCCGATGACTGGATCTTGGGCGCCTGCTCCACCAGCTTGCACTTCTTGGCCTCGCCGGTGGGGAATGCTTCGAGTTTGAACGGCGAGCCCTCGATTTCCTTGTCGCCGTACTTGATGCTGCACTGGTAGGTGCCGCACTCATCGGGCACAAAGGACACCACATACGTGCCGGTGGAAACTTCCTCCAGACGGGGCTGCATAGCCTTGCCCTTGGGGTTCTTGATGGCCACATTGATGTCCGCCTGACCGGCCTGTTTCGTATCGATTTCAAACTCGGCTGGCAGGGAAGCAGGTGTTTTCTTCTTCTCATTGACACCCTTCACCTTCACCTTGGTGGGCTCTGACTTGGGGAAAACGGTCATCACAAATGGACTGGAAGGAAAGAAAAAGAATTTTTAAGTCGAGAGGTCAAAACAACTTGTAGATTTTCGAGCTCCATGGCTTCCCGGTAAAAGTTACAAAATTAAATCCCAAATATGCACTCACCTGCATGGCACCTCCACTTCGGAGAACTTCACCTGGCAGGTGAGCACGGATCCGGCCTTGGGCGGCACATAGTGCACCGCGTAAATGCAATTGCCCTTGTCCTCCACACGCAGGTTGTCCACGGGAATTCCCTCGGAGTTGGTCAGCTTAACGGCGATGCGGCCAGGACCAGCCTCGCCCACATCCACGTTGAAGAAGGTAGGCACACTCTCGCGCACCTGGCCGTGCTCGATGCCCGGGCCGTAAACCTTCACCTTGCTGGGGTCCACCGTCTCCTCGACGAGCACGCGGAACGGAGAGCCGGGTATGTGCTTGTCGGCAAACCGAATGGTAATGTCATACTCTCCCGGATCGGTGGCCAAATAGTCCACATCGCAGCTACCATCGCGATTGTCCGTGCAGGTCATCTTCGCCTCCGAAGGACCCTCAATGGCCAGTGAGAGGCCACCATTGCCCGCACCCTTGGTCTCCACAGTGAACTTGTTCTTCTGATTGGTCAGACCCTTCTCCAGACCAGGTCCGTAGGCCTTGCAGCGCGCCGGATCGCAGCCACTCTTCACGTTGACCACAAACGGAGATCCCGGCACGGGGATGTTGTCGTACATCAGCTCGATGGTATGACGACCAGCCTCGAAGGGGGTGTACATGATGCGGAAAATGTCGTCGGTTGGTCCCTGCACAATCTTGCTGGGCAGCACATGACCCATGGGATCGAAGATGGCGCACGACAGCTTGCCGGAGTCAATGTTGCTGCCCACCTTGCTCATATCCACCATGAAGTCCGTAGCCGCATTCATGATTACACCTAAAGGGGAAACGACAAATTAGTAAGAGCCAATTTATTGGGGAATTTTAGAACATCAAGGCACAAGATCAACAAGAATACGATGCAATTAAAAGTGATGGGATGGGTTTACTTATTTACCTAGGTACAAGGTTTAAAGAGGTTGAGAGAGTAAAACATTTTCGGGCTTGATAGTAGGTACAACAAGCTTAAACAGAAAATGAAGGACTCAAAACGAATAAAATATTCTTAAATATCTAGGAGCCTCAGAACTATTCCAAAGATATACCTTTGCTCGCACCTAGATACTCCCTATCACTGGCGATTAGTAGTTTATGGTTTAGTTCAAATCAAACAAACAGAAGGGACAGCACAACAACAAGAAGGCATGGCGAGGCGATTGCGGGAAGCAACCTTGGTCAGGTGGTGAGTAGAGCGCAGAGGATTAGAGCTGTACGGCAGCAGGAACACTCGGAACTGGCAATTGGCAACTGGAACTCCTCATAGCCTACCATGCGGCTGGATGCCGATGCCACTGACGCGGGTATTTTTGAGATTCGGCACCGGAACGATAAGTGGCTGGAAGGGAGAGCCGGTGATGTGGCGCTCGTTGAACGTTATGTTGACGGTATAATCGCCCGCTTCCGTTGGCAAATAGGCCACGTTACAGGTGCCATCTCCATTATCCCGGCAATTGATGGCCGCCTCGCAGGGACCCTCGACCGTCACTCCCAATCCGCCCTGCCCGGCGCCACGTGTATCGATCATAAACTCTGCCGGCTGACCCACAATACCACGCTCCAGGCCGGGCCCAAAAGCTTGCACCTTATTCGAATCGCTGCCCGTCAGGCACTGCAGCCGGAAGGGACGTGGTGTAATGGGGGTGCCGCCAAAGCAGATGCTCAACAGGTACTCGCCCAGCTGGGTGGGCGTAAAGTTGACCAGGAAACCCTCCGCCGTGGGTATGATGTGAGCCTTCACGCGATTGCCCGACGGACTGGTGATTGTCACTGCCAAATCTGCCTTGGGCAGGCCGTGAGTGATGATCCGGAACTGCTGCAAACTGTTTAGGGGCGCGGCTTTTGTTTTGGGTGAATGAAATTATGACTTGGACTTAGACCATGACGCACTCAAAATGGACACTTTTGTATAAAGTAAAGTTACTGCCTAACCTACGGATACTTACTGGGTTCTAGTCCGTCCACCTTGATCTTGGACACATCCACCGTCTGCTCCACGACGACCTTTTGTCCCAGAGGAACACGCTGGCCGCCATACGTCATTGTGGTGGTGTAGGCGCCCTTGGAGGGAGGAATCACTTCCACCGAGTAGGTGTTGTCCTCGTTGTCGATGATGCGGCAGGGCACTTCAATCTTGGTCTCCTCATGGACGACCTTGACCTTCAGCTCGGCGTCGCCAGCCTCACGGGCATCCACATTGAAGTGGGTGGCCACGTTGGGGCGAACACCGGGCTGCAACCAGGGTCCAAAGGCCTGTACCTTGGCTGCATCTACCGGAACTCCAACGTAAACGCGATGCGGTGAGTTGGGCGTGGAAACTCCGCCATAGTTAACTGGAATTATTATATTAAAGTTACTATTTAAGAAAATATTCTAGATTTACTAAGACCTACCCTCAACGGTGTGCGGAACTCCCGAGGTGGGCGTATAGGTGACCTTCTTGGTGCCATCCGGGTTGTTCTTCAGCTCCACGGGCAGCTTTGTGCCATACACATCCTGAACGACAACGTCCAGCGGGGCATTGCCCGCCTTGCTGGGGTCCACGGTAAAGCTGGTCGGCTGGTTGATGGTCACGCCGTTCTTCTCCAGTCCCGGACCACTGGCCTTGACCAGCTCGGGATGGAAATCAGTGCGTGGCAGGATCTGGGCGATGAACGGCGACTTGGGGATGTCCTCGTTATCGCACAGAATGTGCACGGCGTACTCTCCCACAGCAGTTGGATGGTACTTGACCAGGGCGGAGCCATCGCCATTGTCGTGGCACTCGATCTCGGCCTGCGAGGGACCGGCCACGGTGAACCCGAGGGCACCAGTCTCTCCATTGGTCTCCACCACAAAGGCAGCCGGGTAGCCAATAACGCCGCTGCTCAGTCCGGGCCCATAGGCCACAATCGAGGACTCCTTCTTGGGGCCCACCTTCACTTCGAATGGGGATTTGGGCACTTCCTGGCCCGCAAAGGTCACCATAATGACGTAGCGACCCTCTTTGGTGGGATAGTAGTGGCATTCGTACGTGTTGCCATCCACCTTCGACTGCATGACGTTCTGGTTCATGCCACCCGGACCAATGACGCGCACCTCTGGCTCACCCTCGCCGGCTCCCTCGGTGTGGATCTTAAAGTCGGCATCGTCGCCGACACGAACGCCTGTGGCCTGGAGTCCACGACCGGAGGCGCGCACCTTACGCGCATCCGAGAGCGGAGCCACCTTCACGGGGAACGGACTGTTCGGGATCGGAGTGCCGGCAAAGAAGACGTTCACCGAATGCAGACCCTGCAGGGCGGTCACGTACTCGCAGCGCCAAGTATCGTTCTCCAACTGACGCACCTTGGCCGCCACAGAAGTCTTGTGGTTGGCCGGATCGATGATGATCACCTCGGGCACTCCTCGGCCCGCATCCTTGGCGAGAATGTCAAAGAAGGTGGGCTTCTTGATGGTCACTCCGCTGGGCTGGATACCGGGACCCGTGACCTTAACCTTGGAGGCATCGCCGGCATGTCCTTCCACCTTCACGGGGAACGGCGACTTGGGGATGTCGCGACCGGAGAACTTAACGGCCACCTTGTGCGAACCTTCGGCTTTGGGTACATACGAAACCGTGTACGTGAGGTTCTTGTCATTGTTGAAGCGCACATCAGCCTGCTCGATCTCGCCGTTGGGTCCCTGGATGTCCACATCCACAGAACCTAGATATAGATATGAAAAATGATCAATGTAGTCTACTATTTCTTAACTGGAGCTCTGAACACTTACCCTTGCCCGCGGAGAATGTTTCGACGGTGAAGTTGGCTGGGGCTCCGACCACAGGACCAATGGGTTCAATTCCAGGACCATATGCACGCACTCTGTGAATGAAGAAATAAAGATTGATAAGTATATATCTTAATTAACATGAAGAGTTCTACATAGCCAATTATGATACATTGGAAAAACATTTAAGTCGCAGACAGCCAGCGGATTTAGCTTTGATTATAAAGGCTTTGCAGAATAAGTAAAATATTTACAAAAGATATGGGGCTTTAGAAATATTTTTGAAAATATTCTTTTGGGTGGCGCCACATTATTCTGAAAACGGTATACTAAGGAACTAATCTTGAATATACCATTTTAGAAGCATACTTTTTGGATATTCTAAATAAACAGTGCTCAATATACGAAGCTATTTAACAATTAAATTACATTTTATAAAAATCTTTTAAAAATAAAAAAAATATATATTATTTGTAGCCATTTTAAAACCGGAATTAGTTACAACCAGAAAATAATAACTAAGAATATAGAAAAAACATAATTAATTGAAAAAAATAGAAAATTCAATGTGATGAAGAATAAAAACCCCCAAGAGCTTCCCAACTTGTAATCAAAAATCTTGGTGGCTTAACAAAGCAGCAAATTAAATCAGCGTCGGCCAAGATGAATGCGTTTAGTGAGCGCTAATTGTTGAGAGCAATAAAAGCCGCCAGCGAGCACAAGAAAAATACAAACAGGAAAGCAGCGGCGTTGAAGTATCCATTAGATACGGATTGCTCTGGGCTAGCGCGGAAAGCGGAGAGCAACAGAACAAAAGTAACCGAAACTGGTGGAACATTCAAATCACAAATACCACAAGAAGTCAATAAATTATAAGCCGAAAATCAAGCCAATAACAACGTTGGCCAAAATGAAGTGGCGGCCAAAACAGATCAGAACAGAACGCAAAAGAACGAGAGGAGGCATGCCGAAGAAACTTACCGCGGCGGAGGAATGCTGAGTTTTGCATTTTGAGGCGTTTAATAAATATATATGGGTGGTAGTATATATGTATATACATAATATGTATACGGAGCGGATGGGGAAAACAAGAACAATATCCAATACATTAAAAACGTTGCTCAAATATACACGGAGGAAAAAAGATATAAAAAAGAAAGAGAGAAAGAAGAAAGATAGATAGAGTCTAGATTAGAACCAGAGGAATGCATTAGCCAAAAGAACAGACGAAAGAACCATAAGATACAACTTGAATTTGAAATAGAGTTGAGTAGAAAGAACAACGCTGGATTTATAGATCATACAAAGAAGTCGGAACTTTTCTAACTCGAACTTGAACCTGGCACATTACTTTCAGTCGTAGAACAACTTTCAAATCTTTTCTTACTAAAACTTAAGTAGTGCTTAAAATCTTTTCTTACAAAGTTTTTTCATAACTTTTGGGTGAAGCTTTTAAGATCCAATAAAAATTGATTTTATTATTTTTCAAGAGTGATGAAAAACCTTTTTTGTTTCAAATGTATCACTTCAGTTATTTTGAAGGACCAAAAAATACGAGTTAGAAAAGTTCAACTTAACAAGGAATCGCACTCACCTGTTGGGGTTCGTCTTGGGCCGCAGGGGAGCTCCGGTCTTGAGCTTGGAGTTGGGGTACTGCGACAGATAGGTCATCATGGACTGCTCGTCCACATTGGGGTTGACCAGTTCCTCGGGTTTGATCAGCTGGCGCACATTGAGCCAGTCATCGGCCAGGCCCATGGCCTCGGAAGCATTCTGCACGGCATCCTTGGGATCCCAGAGCTCCCAGTCGGGACAGAGACCCGGGGCACAGGCATCGACGAGGGCGCCCACCGCCTTGCCCGTGGTCCAGTCGTTGGTGAAGTTGTTGATGGGCAAGTCGGGTATCTTGGCGTGTATCCAGTTCAGCAGGCTGCCAACGGAAGAGTGATTTAGTGCTGAACAAGCCAAAAGCCAAGTGGGTAGGCGTCACTTACCGCTGCTTGGGCGTGTGTCCCGATCCGTTCAGCTGCTTGTCGTCCTCGCCATCCCACATGGGCATCGATATCGAGTAGTGGAGAATCAGTGTCCATATCAGACCCAGTATCAGTTTCAGCTTGCAGTCCACAATGTCCGAGGAGTCTGAGGAAGAAGAACACAGAGATTGGATTACTTTGTTGGCAGCCTGGGGGAAAAACCAGAACGCGCACCGTTACCAATCGTATGTATGTACTTAATGTATCTATTAATTGTCCCGACAACTTGTGGCAGCCACTGCAAACGGCTGCAGCCTCATCTGTCACTGGCAACACTTTGATGGGGCTGCTGCTGCAAACCTGTTGCCATTCGACAAGCTGCCAATTATGGTCAGAGATGTCCGCTAACTGTTACAGCCACTTTGCCTCCTGGTCAAGTTCAGGGCTTATTATACACGCAATCAACAGGTCTTGCCGGTTTGCTTTGCCTTATCTTCACACCGCCGAGTCGAGTCGACCTTAAACTTGGCCAACAAAGCCTGCGCTTCGAGCGGATCGCCTTTTGTCATGCTAAACCATTCAGAGATAGTCGTCGGGGTTTATTGAACCTGTGATAATGGGATCTTCGCTTAATAGCGTAACACCGCAAGGTGAAAGGCGTGGGTATCGTTCTGATTACCTATCGCCGATTAGTCAACACCCGGGGCCCTTTGGCAAATGCATTCGGCACGCACTGAACCATGACGCGAATGGAATTCCGCCTCCATCATGGGGGAAAGTTGCCACGGGGAAAACTCAGTGGCCAGCGGAATGGTAACCGAATATGCCAAGTGACGACAGGCAGCTACATAAGTCAACTGACGTATGTACGTACTGGATGTTCTACATTTCTTTCTTTTGGTTTTTCTACCCGCAAGGGCCATCTAGTCAGAACCTGGAATCGTGTTGTGCTTTTTGGCCTGCTCAACGAGCCGTTTAACGATTGCTGATAGAGCCAGCTTTCTTACCAACACCCGCCGCAAAAGCAATAACCACTTTTTGCGAAATAAAAAATTTGCAATTTGGCTTTGTTTACTTGAGTAGCCGGCCACTTGTGGCCACGGGACAGGGAAACCGGCTGGATGGGTTGGCAAAATGGCCAAATGACTTTGCTTTGCTTTGTTGGTCGCTTGGCCTCTCTTAAAAGCCATCAAATTGCCGGCCATCTCTGCGTTTGGCCGTTTAAAATACTTTTACGGTCGAGTGATGCCTTGACAAATGAATTAGCTGCCAATCTGTAAGCCCAGCCCGTTGACATATTTATGAAAAATACATCGAAGACACTGAGCGAGAGCAGCAACTCCATTCGCGAGTCGAAAGAAAGCCGCAATTAAAACGGCATAGAAAAACTAAATAGCCAGAAATGATTTGGCTAATTAGGCAGCAGTCGGCATGCCAATCGGCGAGCCTCGGTAACTGTCTTGGCCAAAACTCCACACCGACTGGATGTCTTTGTGGAGCCCAAACTGGTTGCTTGTCAACTCCAAGAGCCCAAAGTTTGTTTTTGGCACGGCAGCGCGAACAAGAAAATATGCTGTAAATTATATAGAAATATGCTAATGTCTGGAGAGGAGCACGAGATGCCATAACTGTGATAGGAGTCTGAAATGCATACTAACCAGGCGAACTCTGGACGAGGGAACTTCAGTTCCATACATATGCATAAGTGTGAAGATCGCGGAGAACGAGAAAAGAAATTTCACCGAAGTGGGAAATCTAATTCATCTTTGAAGTACAAAAGAACTCTTGGAATTTCCGATGGGCGCACGATCAAGCTAATGCGATTAGGGCTTACATAAAACAAGCATTCTTCGATTCCAGGAAAGAAAACTAATTTCCCGCTATATAAATAAGATTGTAGCCTAACACTAGTTCGTAGACCATATAAGTTAACAATTTAAGTACTTTACGAATTAATGGTTACTTAAGAAGGTATTTTATAGTTTTTATAAAAATCATCTACGTCGAAATGTCAGATTTTGACAAAAATTCGTTTCGATAGATCAGTTACTAGCTCACTTAGAAGTGATAAGTTAAATTTCCCATCATATAACATTATAATGTCACCAATATGTCGTAACATATTTAGTTCTTATTTTAAAGTACCTTTGTACATCAAATGTGTCTAATAAAAAAGTTCAGTGACACATATTTCTCACAGTATAATCTTATCTGGCGACAGAATTTGTCATAAAACATTATATTGACGAACTTATTATTCTTTGTTCTTTCCTAAAACAATTACGAGTGTTAAGGTTGCATTTAAAATTATATGTCACGCTTTGGAAGCTTGTCTAAGTATAAGCATTTTCATTCATCAGAAAACAAAACTCTAGCTAATTAGCCTCTACACAACAAAGATAACCTTAGAACATGGCTACGATAAGTTTATCTGTTAATAGGTACATAAGAGGTACGCTGTAGAACTCTCTTATCTTTAAACGAGCTTAACACTTGATTTTTAAGATGCGGAAAAAAGCATTTCACTATTGGAAAGCTCTGAAATCTCTGGGTTACAATCTATCATAATTTCGCTGTCATTGTCCCCAGCAATCGGATATGTCCACCCAAGAACGAGAGACAGAATCTCGAACCAGACCTGTTACAGAAGCCTCCAATCGTTTGGCCATGTCAAATGATGACTTGACATGATTTATGTGCAACGATTCTCGCCTCGAAGAGGCCAGAGTTATTATGATGTTAAGTGCAACGGCAGAAAAGTATTTAACATTCAGATAACAAGAATGCTGAGGCTGCGGCTCGAATTCCGAGGCCACAATCCCGGTCGCTGCTGTTGCAGTCACGGGTAACCGGCTTGGGTCACCAGACACGTTCTTCGAGCGGCACGCGCATACCACAGCACCGAGTTGGAGTCGGAAAAGCAGCCACGACGATACAATGGAACGTCTGGAAAAAGATTTTCCAAACGGAAAAACCTGTTTCCGTTCGGTCTGGAGCCAATCATCCAGACGTCTAACTGTTGCGCGGCTAATTAAATTAGAGCCAGGGCAGGGCTAAGCCGCAAAAAATCGTTGACATTGCTTGGAAAGCCGCTCAGCGCTCCATTTTGGGCGTATTTCTGATGTGGGCTGTCCCACATTCGGGTGGTGTCACAAGCGCTGAAAGTTTCTGTTATTTTTCACTTGTTTGGGGTTAATTGAGCCGGGTCTCCACAGATCTCCACGATCTCTCTCTAACGGCCAGCTTTTTCTTATTTAAATAATTGACTTACTGCCCGGCCAGGGAGTCTCCACATTCCATCGAGTAGGTAACGAAGCTCATAACAACTTAATCTTATCACAATTGCCTTCGGATTGTGACAAGGTGTAGTCCATCATTTCTATTTTCAGCCAGTGGATCAGAGGGTTAGCCGCAGCTCAACGGTGACGTGTCTGAATCGATGGCGTCATGTTGATCCATTGCGAATGATTTATAAAAACACTGGTGAGTACGTGCCAGGTGATCAATGCAGGTATTGATGTTCGGTCGTGTCATTTTTCGAGCGATTCACCTGAAATTCAACGGAAATTCAGCTGATAGTGTGGGCTCTGCATATTTCCTTACTTCACGCTGATTCACTAACCTAAGCTTATGAACTTAGGAAGCGGAAGCTGTTGACACGCACCAAAACAATTTTCCTGACTAGTTTATCAAGAATTTTATGCAATCTTTTTTTGGGGAAATGTCCTACGAAAATACATGTGAATTGTTTTGCAAATTTAGTCAAGCCTTAGAAATTAAAATTAAAAAGCGAAAGATTGTAAGCACGAACGAAAACAATTTTCATGAGCAATTTATCAAGAATTTTTTTGATTTTGATAAACTCGTAATACTATAAAATGTTATGCATTTCAATTAGATTCTTGATTCCGTGGTAATCAACACATCATGGGTAAAAATCACAAAAATATGAACAAATTATTAACAAGCACACAAGAGAAATGAAATTGGGTCAAATGGATGATCAAGAGGCTTTCATTAAGTGAAATATGCATTCATGTGCTTGACTCATCGCCTGGAAAAATCTTTGACGCCCTCCATAGATGATTTTTGATGATGTTCGGGCGTTGAGATGGCGTCATCAATAACAATCAATTGGCTGTGACAAATTGAGCCTGACTTTATAGGAACCATTAGGTTGGCTGCTGCTTCTGGCAACTTGGGTTTTTCGGCCCCAAAACTCCATGGAAACCAAAACCAGATGATGTCATGGAGAGTCAACTGAGCGACTTTATCTCTACTCTATCCGGCACGTATTAGGTTTGTTCTTCCCTCTGCTTTGTACTTTTAATTTTGTTATTTTTATTTGCTTATTTTGCTGTTTTTGTTTTGCATTTTATTGCGGCCGCCCGAGAGGCTTTATTATTGTTTTTGTGGACTTTTTAGCGCAAACATTTGTAGATACGAACAGCGGCGCTCCATGGAAATCTACAATCCCACTCGGAGCCGGGGGTCTGGACTTAAAGACAAGCTCTTGAGCCAGCAGCTGCGTGGTTTTTGGCACACAAGCCGACACACACATAACTCCACGAAATTTCGCGCTAATTCAATTGACAGCACAAAAGAGGAAAAAACGACTTGGAAGGAAATAACCGAACAGAAATGATCTGTGCGATACAGTGGGAACCCAAACTGCTGGCCTTCTAATCTTCCCAAACACTGAGAACCAAAATTTCACTCGGAAGCTTTCACTGTACCAATTTAAATCGATTGAAACCACAAAAATTGGAAAACAGGAAGAGGTGCGGCGGCTCGTTAAATTAATTAACAACGTTTTCTTATAATTTTCCTATTTGTGCAACGATAATAGCCGAAATTGGATGCGTTATCTGTTTTTGGTATGTTTGCCAAAATAAACGAGCAATTAATGTTTGCATTCCTGTGAATAATGTCATTTAAACTAAAATTTAGTTAATGACTAAGCTGATGAAAAAGATTCGACCTGAATAAACAGATGATGAATCATCTCTCCTTGCGAATACTTTTCGGCAAACGCGAATTTAAATCGCGAAATTTGAGTTGGCAGTGTCGAAAATTTCGGGGTAGATATGAAAACGTCTTATCGCTAACCCAAGTCCACCAGAATGGATGATATTTTTTTATCGCAAAAAGCGAAAGTGCTGATAGCTATAAAAATACCTCCGAAACGATTGTACCGCCAAAAACAAAAAGTGATCAGCAATTCCCTTTAAAATGACTTAATATTGCATTTACTTAACTTTCAGCGAACGAACGCGTTTGTTTGGCTTTCATTTTTGTGTCTACATTTTAAAGTCAGCTCCCCTTTGAGTTGATAAGAAAAAAAAGTGTATGTAAACATATCTGTAAACATTATTTACCTAGCTGACAATTATTGACAAACTGCCTTTCTGGAACATTTAGATACTGAAGTTGTTTATCTGTTTTATACGGGGTAGTAAGTACCTACTGAATGATTAAATTCATATTGACGGTCTTATCAATAACGTCACGGGGTCGTTCGAAAGGCGTACAGGGTAACTGATTACATTGTGAATGAAATGCAATACCCGGCATAATCATCCTCTGACTGAATGCCTCGATGACCGACTGATGGTTGAGTTAGGGCCGTGATTCTGAGTCATAAAGCCCCATATCACATGCTTCATCTGTATAGTTTTCAATCCAACAAATTAACATGATGCAGTTAGTTGGCCAGTAATATCAGGTTCTGTTACGCTCGTGATTCGGCAATGGAAATGGTCTTTGAAAGCGATAGTGCTCTAATGAAATTAACCTTCCGAATTGTCCACGCTTCGGTGGTGCTCTCTTGTCTAAAGGTGTATATGACTTCATAGCCGAAAGTATCGTAAACTGATAAGATATCTCTAATATATAGATTGAATTGGGTACTTAAAGATCCAAGAGCTTTTGATATTATATTTTAAGTATAAACAAAGTTTTGTTTTAATGCTTTCACTAGCCGTATATACCCCTTTTTAGGGGTATTCAAATCGGTTGTGCAGGTACTGTAAATTGCTGAACACAATCTTGAATTATGCATATAAATACAAATGAAAGTAAAACTCGCATTGAAGCTGGCGCTTTGAATAAGCGCGGCAATGACATCATTTTGTTTTGTAGTCTGGAAGCGAGTCGTTAGAGGCAGACATTTCACATATATAATTCAACATGGATCCACAAGGGATCGTGCGGAATGCAGCGGGCAGCGGATCTGGTGTTAACCCGAGACTTTTGACTTATCTCCCCATTGAAAGAGCAAATTATGCAATTTTCAATGGAAACATTTTCGATGGCCAACGATGCGAGCGCTTCTAATTAATTCATAAAGTTGATTCACGACCACAATTGTGCGGTCGCTAAAACTATTAGAGATACGTGAGACCCAACCCAAATTCTGTGCTTTAAGTTAATCCGAGAATTCTGGGAATCTCTTTCGTATATGTTTGAATGTGCTACTTACCAATGTTAACGATTTTGATACCCTCATCCTGGAGGAATTTCAGGGCCACCGAGACGTTTTCCAGTTTCTGGCTGCGGAATGTTGGGCGTTTGTTGTATTTGGGCATTCGCTTCTGGGACAGCACCTCGATGAGGGCGATCAGTCGGAGACCGTCGGACAGGTCCGTCTCCAGGTTGTTGATCGACCGATCGATCGTCTTCAGGTGCTCGTTGGCCCACCGGGTGAAGGTGTTCTGTTGGATCTTCTTCCACTGGGCATCCTCGGCGAGATCGCGTTCGGCCTCCATGTCCTCGTCGAAGTTCTCCTCGTACTGTTCCGCCTGCAGCTGGCCCTCCTGTCTGGATTGGTAGTAGTCGTTCGTCTGTGGGTTAGCGATTACGCAGAGATCAAGTTAGCCGGGTTTTCAAGGGTCGGATGGGTGTGCCGGTAAATGGGTGTCTAAATGGCTGCGTGTGGGATGTCGTTACTTCGAAAATCACTTAGCAACTATGCAAAACCGATCTCCATTAAAAACCGTCAACTCCACTCCTGGAGCAAATTGATTCGAATGGATCCGATTGGATCACACAAGGTGTGGCGTAGGCCAAGACTTGTTCCAGTTTCGTTTGGGCTCGCCAAACAGAACTTCAGTATCGTATCGGTGGAGTGGACTGTGGACTGTCCACTTTCCCGCAGCCAAGTGGCAATCAAGAGTCAAAGGAATTCAAGTGCAGGCGACATTTAAATACGCTTTTGGGAGGATTATTTTTTTCTGATTTTTCTAAAATTTATAGAATCTATATTTTTTTTTATCTATATTTCTAACAATTGTAGTAACTAAATTTGACTGCATTCTAATTTGCCTAAAAGTTATTATGATATGGCTTTTTAAGATATTAAATAATTATATTATACAGTGAACAAGAACTACTAATGAATTTTTAAGTGGTTCAACTTGAAGAACTCCGTATCTTTTGAAACTTGTGAGTTGCCCTTATCTTTTAACCGGAGAAACAAGTTCCCAGGTAACTCCGCCTAATTCATTGTTTACCAACTTGCCCGAAAAGTTCCCGAAAAGGGTATACAGACAGAAATGCCGCGAAGAACGAGCGCAAAGCGGAGTGATCAGAAGACGGCGGACAAGGGAGCAAAACGGAGTTCGCGTGCCACACACAAACCGAAACAGAAACGTAGTCGTCCCCAAAAAACCAACAGAAATAGAGCCCCCGCAGCTCCCGCCCCCTCCCTGATCCGTCTGGGCCTGGCCAACATGAGAATATGGCTAGAAAAAGAAATTGGAGTGGAGTGCTCGAGTGCGCAGCGTGTGAAGTTCATTAACATTTTCATTAATTGCGAAATGCCGCGACAAAACGCAATGTGAACTGCAGCAATTAAAAGCGGGCCCAAGTAAACTACAGTCAAATTTGAATGTAAATTATGTGCACAATAAATTGTTGGTAATTAATAAATGGTTAATTGATTCTACAAAATATATTAAAATGTATTTTTTTTGTAATTAAAAATCTTTTTTTTTTTAATAAATATCTATTTTTTTAACATACAATTTTTATTATTTTTCGAAAGAAATTAGCCTTTACGAACTGATTAATTCTTAGTAATTTGTATTTGTATATGAATTCAGTGAACCTCAATCCTTGAAACCTCTGAATTATTTTAGATGCAATAATGGAATATTTAAAAAACCTAGTAAGGCCTAGATATATTTGTTAGCAAAACAGTTGTGGATTGTTTCACTTTTCACGACATATTCACATTATGGGACTCCCTAAGATAACATTTTATTTCTCGCTTAAAGCTTATTCCACGAAATTTCGAGATCCTCCAAGGTTCCCACTTAGGGAAGTGCTCCTGTGGCTTACGCACACTCCCCCATTTCCCCTACACACTCACACACACCTGTTGATGGCAAACGTCGTAGTGTGCGGCTGGTTGTTGGGCGTAGAAATTTAAGTTGCTAAAATTCTGCTCCGGATTGTTATTGTGGTTGCTGTTATTGTTGGTTGTATAAACACACGCGTTTTGCCGATTTTGCTGCGAATTTGGCGGGTTCTTTCTGCCGTGACTGTTGTGGCCGTTGTTGTTGTAGTGGTGATTGGTATTGCTATTGTTGTTGTGGCTTAGGAATATGGTCGCCTGCGTCGTTTGACCGTTTGTATTCGCGTTTTGCACTAATTCACCGCCGTGCCTTGTGTTTGACGATTTGCCGGGACCGAAACCGTCGTTACTCTTGCGCGTACCACCGTTAAATAAATTGTTGTTTTTCAACGCCGACGTTTGTCGCACACCGGCATTCGCTGTCTCCCTCTCCATCTCCCTGTCTCGCTCCCGATCGCTGTACATTTTGTTGTTGTTCTGCTCTCGATCTCTCTCTGCTCTAGGGATGTCAAAAATATATCAAAATATCAATACATCGATATTTTTAGCCAAATATCACTATATCGATATTTTATTTTTCGATATTATTTCCATAGAGGGCGCCCGTTTCCCTAAGCCAGTTTCCCCCTTCCGCCAATTTGGCGCTCCTAAATGTTAGATTTCATGGTTTTTCTAACAGCAATGTTAAGATACAACGTTTTCTTACATTGGGAGCGAGATAGCAGACTATTAACCCTACGGGTGCACTCGAAAGGGCTTAGCTTATTTACGCGGCTAAAATTTTGAAATTCAACTGAAAAAAAATCAAAAGTATCTGATAAATCGATGTTTTTTTGGCGACATATTGTATATCATATTGATATTTTTGTTAAAAAAAATATATCATCTATACGATATTTTAAAAATATTTGACATCCCTACCGTTAAATAAATTGTTATTTTTCAACGCCGACGTTTGTCGCACACCGGCATTCGCTGTCTCCCTCTCCACCTCCCTGTCTCGCTCCCGATCGCTGTACATTTTGTTGTTGTTCTGCTCTCGATCTCTCTCTGCTCTCTCCCGCGATTGTTTTGTTGTCGTTTTTTCAAGTTTGTTTACCGCTCTCTACGCTACGTAGCGTCAATTCACCTTACGTAAGTAAAGACATAAACCAACGTTATAGAAAAGGTGGCCGTATGCCCTACGGATCTAAGCTCGTGTGGTGAGCCGAACTTCATCCAAAAACTCTCTTCTCAATATTGATATATATTAAAATATTATTATCACTGAATAAGTTAACTTTGGGGATGCATTCGATATAAAGCGGCTCACTTCATGAGGCAAGGTCATACAGGGTAAATAATTTAATAGTGTAAAGAAAACCCTAGATCAGTAGATTTTACATTTTTAAAATATTTTTTTCATATCGAGCCTTAAAGTATGCACTAAGCTTTGGAAGGTGCTTATCAATTATAAATGATTTTTGTGGAGATAGTTATAAAACCTTTAAAAAATACCTGTTGCTTCTAGCAATTCTTTTTCTATTCAGTAATTTCGATTCGAATAATACACAAAAACTTAAAAAGCTTGTGTCTTATTATTTTTATTAAATATGTACATCATAGGTACCCATAGTGAAGTATTAAAAGTACAAAAACAATAACCTGTTTAAGAGAGCTAAAAAAATGCTATGAATCAGTTTTATATTTTGCAAATAAAGTATGAATAATTTGTATATTTTTGTTGAGGCTTACGTGGGTCAGAAAGTTAGTTAATAAAGTTTTAACAAGAAAACAAAGTTGTGCAGTAAACATTTTAATCATCAGCTTTGATTGTAGTGACTGGAATTACTAAAAACATGTCTCCAATCGCACTGATAATTTCATGCGATCTTTTAAAAAGTTCTGGTTTCGTAATCAACAAAAATAAATGTTATTTTTATTAAAAACACAAAAAGTTTGTCATAACAAACCAAAGGAAATTATGGGGAAAATATGGAATGGCATTCGTAGATTATCTTATTTGGTTTCTGTCAATAAACAGATTAGTCCAAAAAATGTCCCAAATTAGGTCTTCCGTTAATCTAGTAATAATAAATGGTATCTTTATGGGAAGCACAATTAAATGAGACTAAGCCCTCGAATCGGCAAGTCCCGACCCTTTTCAAAACGAGAACCGAAAGGCCAGCGTATAAAATGATTCATGATCCTCTTGCACACCCATAACGAGGGAAGAGCAAATAATTCTGGTAAATATTTGGCATATTTGTGGATTGCTTTTGGCAATGCCTTTTTAATTCCACTCCCTCTTTTTCCGCCTGATCAAATGCAAAAACGAAAGGCAGACACAAATGCACGCCGACGGCCAGACAAGTGAATGAGCTAAGCAAATGGGGCTGACAACCAGCGACCTTCTCGATATGGTTAGGAATCGTTAATTTTAGCCAAATGAGTCAAAGTCAAAACGAGTAGCCTATGTATGTATGATCGATGGCGTATCAATCCGGGGACTTCGTAATGCCGTTTTTTGGCAGCGAATCCTTCGCCGAAATCCCCCAAGGGAGCTTTCTTATTTGTCCATTAAATCGCTGAACTGAACTTCAGCTTCGCGTGGAGCTAAAAATAAAGCATCCATATTAATAGACAAACAATAGCGAAAAGTTTTCCATGATTTGTGCATTATAAAATGTATTGTATTCTAGTGTTTGTCCAATTGTTTCCATTTCTTTAGAATTGTTTGACAAATATCTCAAACGCATTTGTGTCAATATTTGACTTGCCAAAAACGGCAAGTATAAAACTGCGAAAATCTGTCAGCATATTATCACTGTCAATACAGAGTTATCAAAATGAAGTTCTTCACTATCCTTTTCCTTGTGTGCTTCATTTTAGGCTTTGGAGCTGCCACATCCCCCTCTTCTACTTCGGCTGCTACTACGCCCAGTTCTTCGGCCGTACCTACATGGACTACGCCCAGTACGACTACCTCTACTACGCCCAGTACTTCGACCACTACTACGCCCAGTACTTCGGCCACTACTACGCCCAGTACTACGTCCAGTAGTTCGCCCACCAGTTCGTCGGACAATGACGGTTCCATTCCCATTACGGAAAAGTCTCCCACTACCACTACCCCTTCAGTAGCTACCCCAGCACAACAGCCACAGGCTCCCCCACAGCCACCCTGTGCAGCCGGAACTGGTGGACCTTGCGGCAAAAAAATGTACTTCTTCTACTGAATACAATTCAAATATCATCCTGGCAAAATAAATAAAAAAAGCAAATTTTAACTTTGTCAAGTCCTTAAACTATCAACAGCAAGAACCCATAAATCAAATATAATTTTCTGATGAAATAAACTCTTTTCTTATTGTTTGTGTAATTAAACTATCATCGCATTAGACTAGCGGTCGGCAGCGTCCTATTAAGTGAGTATAGGAAACTCTTCTGCCCATGCTCTGCCAGCTCACGTACACTGTAGAACAGCGATTTGCACACACACATCGAAGAGCTGCCCCGTGCTAATCCACACAAAAAAAACAAAACATGTACCAATAAAATAGTTAAGTTCTCGAACCCATCAAGTTTATGTCCACTAATCTTTAAACTGGATTATATCCACGCTTTGCTCTAAAATTAGAGCTACCATATTTGTAGACAAACAATGGGACAAAGTTTTCCATGATTATGGGGCAATATGAAATATCTTTTTAGCATTTGTGTAAACACTTGACTTGCCAAAACGAACAGTATAAAACAACGACATTTTGTTACCAACCTATCACTGTCAATACAGAGTTACAAAAATGAAGTTCCTCGCTATTCTTGTTCTTCTGTGCGGCATTGTAGGATTTACGTCCTCCACTTCGGCTTACGGCACAGCTTCCACAACTAGCACCACTACCCCTGCTCCTTGTGGAAACGATCTCGAAGAACCCTGTGGACAAATTCCACCACCACTGCCACCCCATGTTGGTGGACTTGATGGACCTAGCGGCAAAAAACTATACTTCTTTTACTAATAAACTACGCTTTTTGTAGAAGCGGACCTGTATAGTTGGAACTGGTTGAGCTTGCGGCAAAGGAACTTTACTGAACTCATCTACTGAGAATTCCAATTGGATTTATGCGACGCGTGGTACTAAAAATAATGCTAGCATATTTGTAGACAAACAGTAGGAAAAAAGTGGTCCATGATTACGGTCAATATAAAATAATAGCATTTGTGTCAACAGTTGAATTGAAACAATAGAAGCTATAAAACTTTGATATGCGGTAACGAAATTGTCACTGTCGATACAGAGTTCCAAAAATGAAGTTCCTCGCTGTTCTCTGTCTTCTGAGCGGTATTGTAGGATTTGCGTCCTCCTTTTCGGAATACGACATAACTGCCACAACTAGCTCCACTACCTCTGCTCCTGTGGATCAAACTCCTTATGTATACATAACTGCCACAACTAGCACCACTACCTCTGCTCCTGTGGCACGACCTCCTACGTGCACAGCGAACACGAAGGACCCTCCGGACAAATTCCTCGCCCACTGCCACCCTGTGTAGAGCGGACTTAACGAACCTTGCATCAAAAAACTCAATTTCTTTTACAACTAAATTATCCTTTTTTTTCGAAGTAATAAGATACTATAAACAAAGATGTTTAACTATTAAAAGTCTGAGCTAGTGTTAAACTGACAGTATTAACTCAACACTAAATAATGTAAGAGAAAGACTCAATAGTGTTAAGTTAAGACTAAATAGTGTTAAGTTTATGCCCTGAGTTTAATTTCTATACCGCAGTTTCGATTTTCGTTCCTGGTGTGAAGCCAGGATGCTCTGTGTGGAACCCGGATGCTCTGGTGAACCTGGACAGAATAGAAAGTGTTACCACTTTCTAATGTTATTCGACGCGTTAGTATATTAAGGGTTTGACATTAGTGTATTTTGTAAGCGAAGCTGCGGTTCGTTTAAGGTAATTTTCGTGAAAATTTTTACATGTTATGTTATTTTGGGCTTATTTGAAAAGTAAGTATATTTAAATTGTGTCTTAGTGTTTAACTAATGAGTAAATTGTTCCCTTTTACCAACACCAACATGAAATCCGCTCCAGATGCCGGGAAACTAAGGATCTTGCAATTGGCTTGCATTTTTTCTGACCGTGGCCATGCAAAGTTTACTTCAATATCAGCGTGTCCCCAATCAATCCCTGGAATTCAACTGATGGCGCCCATTCTGAGATGATCAGCGACATAAGCGGTAAAACGGCTGCATTTGGCCAAATATTCATAGATACGTACTTATTGTGTACATTTATTGTATTTATGTATGTTTGTTAAACTCAAAATTACCTTCAGTAATTTATGTAAAAATGTAAAAAATATTTGTAAATTATATAAAAAGTAAAAAACAACATTTTTCAATTTTGTCTTTTTAATACGGGGTATAATATTTAAACTGGCATTGCTAAAATAGTATGGAATGTAAACTAACATTTCCACAAAATAGTTTAACATGTATACTTACATTGTTAACATAGCATACTCTGTATACAAAATAGTATAACACTAAGACCACATAGCGTAGCCTTTACACTAAAAAGTATCCAAAATAAACTACCAGCCTAATTTTCAGTACACTGAGTGAGTATGCGTATACTCGTTAGTTTATTCTTGTCAACTTCGAAAGTTTCATTTTAACACTTTCGAAGTCATAAGGTTAACATCAGAGTATCGAGAAATTTTTGACACTCAATAGTTTACTTTTAATGTACAAATAGTTTAGTTTCTATGATCATTT
>JBAMCJ010007671.1:0-31120 GCA_037075205.1 Drosophila prostipennis | reverse complement strand
GAGCAGCTACAAGGAGCTACAGGGAGCTACAAGACCGGAGCACGGAATCAACGAGGAAGGCAATCACCGAGGCGACACATCGACGTGCAGAGACGAGCATCACTAGGAGGCACCAAGGACCACGAGGGGCGACACCAAGGCCAACCGAGCCATCAAACCCGCTGTAATCATACCCGCAATAAACCCAATTCGAACCCGTGAATTCTGTGCTTTCTCACTGATCTACTGGGCGGTCACGTTTATATAAATTTGGTGGGACGAACACATAACTTCTCTGAGCTAGCCGCACGAATCTCGTAGCGAGCAGACATACAAAATTAGTTCGTTATAGTCTCTTAGTGCGGAAAATATAAATTCGCTTTTAACTGTAAAGCTGAACGCCGAATAAATTGTTAACACATGAAATTTATATGCATTAATAACAAATTGTTATTAAATAAATTATTATTCGGCACTACGAAGTTTACATATATACCCTAAAACCATCCCACGCATAAACAGTGTTTATATAACTTATGGAAAAAACGTAACATTTTTAAGTTAAAAAAAAAAAGCACACAATCCAAAAAGACACTTATTTTGAGACAGTTATAGGTTTTGATCATTCAAAAACACTTATTCAATGAGGAAAAAGCAAAAGTCTCCCTTTGTTTCTGTTATTGAGAGACAGAAATAAGGTTTGTGTCAGGCGAAAACAGTCAACAGAAAACACTTTGGAACATAAAATAACTGTTTTCTGTCCGAGACTGACAGAAAATTTTAGATTTTTTTTGTTTTGTGAGTAACAAGACAGTTTCAGAAATAAGTGGTAACAGTTATTTACGAGCTCTGTTTAAAACGCTATAAAACAGTTCAGTGGCACTTTCGATGTCCATACAATTATAAAAGTCAGTCCAATTACACCAGTTTACAAAAAAAAAATTGATGAAATACGCACTTCATGAAACCTTTATTTTCCGAAAAGGTACATCTTTCTGATTAAGAAAAGGGCACTTATAATTTTTTGTATGCTACCAATTTTTTTTTAAGTGTAAAAAACGTTTTTTACGCTTTTTTAGTTTTACTCGAGCTGTGATTAACCGATTGCGTCCATCGGAGACTCATTTTACAGGTAATAGATTGTCCTCTAACTTTCTCATACATGGTATTGAGTTCCATTCGTTAGTTTAGAAGCTACACTTCGTCAAAGTTGAAAATGGTAGAAAAAATGCAAAAATGCTGGTATAAATGGCTTCGTTAAAAATACACGCCTAAATTGGTACCATACAAAAAATTCTAAGTGCCCTTTTCTTAATCAGAAAGATGTACCTTACCGGAAAATTAAGGTTTCATGAAGTGCGTATTTCATCAATTTTTTTTTGTAAACTGGTGTTATATTGGAAAATCATTAAGTTAAGTTTATTATAGTCACATTTACGAAAGCATCTCATTTTAGTTGGAGAAACTAAAGAAGGGAGGGAGAAGAAATATCCGGGAATAAATAAATATCCATAAATTATTAGGTCAGAGCCAGGTGGAATATAAGAACATGTAATAAAAATAGACAAAGATTGCAGGGAAACTTTCACACAAACAAATTCAATGTCATTAGGGACATGAGAGTGAATTCTCTCCGAATTTATGGTGGAGGTAACGGCAATTAGAACGCCGCCCCCCTACGGGAAAGGCGATCGGTTCTGTGAATATTTAAGTTGTTTGACAGAATTTCAGAGTCGTTTATCTCTGGCTTCAGCCAAATTTCAGTAAAAGCTAAGATATTAAAAGCGGTATTTGTGCTCTAAATAATGCACACAATATTTTAAACTTTTGGAATGGAACTATGGTCTAACACATATACAATGGATAACAGACAAAGTGGATTAATAAGCCGAATCAATAACACAGGAACACAAAATTAAACTTTGTGAAATTTCCACGAACCATTTCAAGTTTTCCATGATATTTGGGTGCTTCTGAGTAAAAGTCCCATACAAAATTCTTTTCCATCACCTACAGGTTCCGCGGTATAGCTAAGAATACAAAAAACCGATGTTTGCCGACATTTTGAATTACGTGGCCTTTATAATTGGACTTACCCTTATTATTTTTGCTAGGAGCTACTCTCAATACATCACGGCACTACTAAAAAATAGTCCCCAATGTGAACCATTGTCCATGTCTTTGGAATTCGACGCCAAAGTTGAAAATCCCAAAATTTTAAAGATTTCTCTGATAGAAAAACAATTCTGAGAATTAAATCTTAAATGGAACTAATTTTAACTATTCGTTGAATCTATTGTTTATTGTATGCTTTAATTTCGGTTTAAAGCGTTTTCAGGAAGATATTTTATTGGATTTCTTATACCAATAAAACCGTTTTTTTTATTTTATTATCTACTCCAATGTGCTGTCAAATTTTGAATAAGTCATGGCAACCTCTAGAACTAAGAAATTAAAAACGTTCACTGAACATACATAGAGAAACATACATGTTTACTCCTATTCTATAGGATGCCTTGACTTATTTGAAATTTGACAGCACATAGGAGTAGATAATAAAATAAAAAAAACGGTTTTATTGGTATAAGAAATCCAATAAAATATCTTCATGAAAACGCTTTAAACCGAAATTAAAGCATACAATGAACAATAGATTCAACGAATAGTTCAAATTAGTTCCAATTAAGATTTAATTCTCAGAATTGTTTTTTCATCAGAGAAATTGTGAAAATTTTGGGAGTTTCGACTTTGGCGTCGAATTCCAAAGACATGGGCAATGGTTCACAATACGGACTATTTTTTACGAATGCCGAGATGTATTGAGAGTAGGTTTCAGCGAAAATAATTAAGGTAAGTCCAATTATATTGGCCACGTAATTCAAAATGTCGACAAACATCGGTTTTTTGTATTCTTAGCTATACCGCGGAACCTGTAGGTGATGGAAAATAATTTTGTATGGGACTTTTACTCAGGAGCACCCAAATATCATGGAAAACTTGAAATGGTTCGTGGAAATTTTTGGCTGTGTACCTGTGTAATTTAACATCCCAATTTGGAGAGGAAATTTTTAAAGAAGATTAAAAATATCTTATTGATACAAGGAATATGTTTATGGATAAAAGAGAAGACGGTATATGGCGATCATTTTACGTTTTGTAATAATGGATTCGGGGAAGATGCGTGTGCCTGCTTTTCCTATAAAAATCATCGATACGGAGCCTTAAAACTAATGTCATCATATTTAGTGTATAAGAAAAGCCTGTTACAAATTTCCAAATAAACATGACCTAAATAATTGAGAAGTTTTTAGGAAACTCGAGGTCATGCCGGCTTAGACTTCAAGAAGTCCAAGACGTCGGCCAACACACAAAAAGGAGCGAAGAGGCTTCACTGTACATGCATGTTTCATGTAGTAGCCAACTACAATCATCAGCAGTGAAATCGCTGTCTTGGTCAACGATCGAGGTGGGTTACCATGCAAGCCGCCCTATAACTGGTTGGGAATTATAGAGTCGCCAGATCGGAAAACTTCGAAAAGCTGATAAATTATAATTTACTAAAAATTTACATATTCTTTGTTTTGGGTGTTCTTTTGCTATTGGGGTGGGTGTTTGCTTTCAGCTGTTTCTTTTGAGTATTCTTTTGCTATTGGGGTGCGTGTTTGCTTTCAGCTGCTTCTTTTGAGTATTCGTTTGTTCGGGGTGGGTGATTGTTTCTCAGTGGCAAGCAAAGGGATCCGCTATTCAAGGGTGCTAATCAAGTAACCAAGTCCACGTGTGAACGTGTCAACAACCCGTTCCATTTTCTAGAGGTTATGGTTATTAAATGGTCACCACACCACACTTTCTTCCCCCTCGTATCACCTCATTTTCTAACTTATTAACGGACACCCGTCACACTTTCTTCCGCCTCGTTTCACCCCATTTTCTAGATGTAAGCAACGATCACCCGTCAACTTATCACCCTAATTAACGATCACTCGTAACGCACCCGTAAACGTTCTTGTAACCACTTAGAACTCTAACATATCCTTTTACCCTCCCCTCGTTTCACCCTATTTTCTAAGTCTAAGCAACGGTCACCTGACACGCCCCAGTAACTTCTCCTCCGCTTCATTAGGATGTCCTTCCCTCGTTTCACCCTATTTTCTAGATATAAGCAACCGACACCTATAACACTCCAGTAACTTCTCTCCCGCTTAATTAGAATCCCGGATTGCTGGATAGGATTTCTGGATATAAGCAACGGTCACCTGTCAATTTATCACCCTATTTAACGATCACTCTTCACGCACCCATTAACTTTAATTACCCCCACACCTGTAACCTTGACCTAATTTATTCCCCTAATTACCCTAAGGAATTTCCTCCCCTTCCACTTTTGTATCCAGCTCCCCCATTTTTATACTACTATGCAGATATCGAGTGCATACTTCGTCGTAAAAATATTGATGTAAATCCTAAACTATTTAATGTAAATAAACATGTACCAATTTCATATGCTTACTTTATAAAGTGTGTATATGATTCTAGTAGATTAGATTAGCTTAGATCAATTCGTAATGAAAACGGGAGGTAATTCAGTTATAAATTTTGTCAATTCCCTTGTAAATAACATTAAAAAACTATTCATACAAAATATTTGAGTAAAGTTATTCCCATAGTTATGAATCCAGAGGATGAATATGGTTTTGAGTATGTCCTCAATTGTCATATTTGTGAGAAGGTTTTAGCGAATGATAGGGTTCGAGTATACAGGTAGATACAAAGAATAGACGCTTATACCTGGAGAAATTAAAGTTATTCCCACAAACAAGGAGCGCTTCATTTCAGTAATGAAAAACATTAAAAAAAATTAATTTGGAAACAGTTTTGAGATAAGGTTTCTAGACACATTTAGATTTGTGTCATCTAGTCTAGATGCCTTAGCATACAATTTAGAAGATGATTAAAATCAGTAAGATCATATTTTATTTCTGAAAATGAAACATAAACACTGTTTATATAACTTATGGAAAAAACTTAACATTTTTAAGTTAAAAAAAATAAGCACACAATCCAAAAAGACACTTATTCTGAGACAGTTATAGGTTTTGATCATTCAAAAACACTTATTCAATGAGGGGAAAGCAAAAGTCTCCCTTTGTTTCTGTTATTGAGAGACAGAAATAAGGTTTGTGTCAGCCGAAAACAGTCAACAGAAAACACTGGAACACAAAAAACCTGTTTTCTATCCGAGACTGACAGAAAATTTTAGATTTTTTTTGTTTTGTGAGTAACAAGACAGTTTCAGAAATAAGTGTTAACAGTTATTTACGAGCTCTGATTTATACCCATTCTTTTTTTTAAATATGCTAAATAAATTGATAAATAATGACTTAATCCCAATTTACATGAGCAAATATGAAATAGAACCGATATATTCCTTTATGTACTAAGCGTTTATATGGAAGCTATAAGATGTAGTTGACCGATTTGAAACATTTTTTTTTTCAAAAATCAATTTAAATTAAAAAAAAATATTGGGAAACTTAGAACCCTATAAGTAATTTATTTATATTTTATTCTTAAAAAAACAATTTTTTTTCTTAAAAATTTACTACATCGAAAAAATGTCACTAAAAAAATTCACCTTTTGATCTTTTTTACATATTTAATTGCCTTTAACAATACCCCATCAAATTATATTCGCTATAGGGCTCCGCTGATTTAAGGCAGACTTTTGGCTTTTTCGCCCCACTGTGCGTCGTACGGTTGTTGATGCGAGCTGTTTTCCGCTTATTGTCCAAAATCGCTTCCTCGTAATTGCCAATATTGCTTGGACTGCCTATGTTTATTTTTAAGCATAAGTCGAGTGACCTCATGATTCGCTGGCAGCATCATGAGGTGTTTTTCGTCAAATGTTAAACTTGAGTTCTGTAGCCGTCCTCCTATCGCAGCAGATTGTATTCATCTATAAACGGGTCCAATGATCGATATGGATCTGATACTGCTACAGATCCACCATTTTTTAGTTGAGAGATTGTTGCCTGGAATCCTATTCCTTGTACCTTTTGTATTATTCGTTGTAGTGCTTGTTCCCGCTCTTCTGTAGTTATTGGTCCCGTTTCTCTCCTTTTTCCCTTTTTAGAGTTATTCACGAAACGCAGCATCCAGGCCGTAATTGTTATCAGCGTATTAAATGATCCATGATGATTAATTTCATTCGTCCAATCAATGCTTTTAGTGGTTGCCATTACTTGGGTGTTGATGTTTTTTTGCTCGAGGTCTTTTCCATCCAGTATCTCCTTGGCTGATTGCTTCCATGTCTCCTGTTCTGTTGTTAAAAAGGATGGGCCATAGAACCAGAAACTTCTATGCCTCAATTGTTGTGCTGAGCATCCTTTAGATACTAGATCTGCTGGGTTGTCTTCTAATGAGACGTGAGTCCAGAAGATGCTGATGCATTTATCCATGCCAACACTTTTGTCGAGTCGGTCCAATACTGCATCTTTTCAAAGCTTATTTGTATATCCCTTTGAATTCTGGCTGCGAGCTCTGCTCCCAGCACGGCTGCACATAGCTTTAATCTCGGTAATGTTTGCTTAGCTAGTGACGCTACGCGGGATTTTGCGCAGAGTCCAGTCCCGTATCCCAGTCGAGAGACTTTTGCCTTAATTGTTCCATAAATATCTTTGCTGTTGTGGTTATGGGACACAATAATCTTAATGGATCAAATATTTTGTCAAGCTCCGAACAGACAATTCGCTTTGTGACTGTTCCTTGTTGTGACTGTTCATTGTTTATCTTCCTTGGGCTTCCATATTATTCCCAATGTCCATATTGTGGCATCGGAAAATTAGCTGAAGTCGAGATCCAGAGCCTGATCACCCTTTTAGAATATTCTTTAGCAATTCTGGATGATAATTTTGTGGTCGAACTGTCTGTTTCAGAACGCAGTAATGGGTCTTTGGAAGCCTGGACAGCTGTACTTCTGTCATATGATTTAATTGTTCGCATTCGTCCATAAACGACACGTATCCCTCTCATGTTGTGGGATCCTTTTGCAATCGTCGTTCTAAACTCTCAAACCTTCTTTGGGCCATACACAATGTTTGGCCCAAAACCTTTGGATTTTTTGAGAATAGATTTTTTACCATTAGTCATTGATCGGCACACACTTTTATATTTGACGTAAAATGCTCTTCGCAGATATTAACGTCAGTTTAATTTAATTTAAAAAAATTGCACTTTGACCAATTTTTTATATTTACGATTTTAAAAATTTAAATATTTCGGAAAAGTAAAAAAGCAGTTTTATTGTGTTTATCAATACCTATCGAAATGTAGAAGAAATTTTTCAAATCGGACCATTCGTTAAAAAGTTATGCGTGATCAAAGTTTTCTATCTCCATCCCCTCGCACTCCCTATAGCTTTCTCTCTTTTTTTGTAAAAAGAATGGTTTACGCCAAACGCTGCGGGATTTGGCTGCGTTGGAATTTCGAATATATTTTTACACTCTTTATATATACACCTATATTAGCCCTAAGCATAACTGTAAAAATATACACCTATAGTAGCCCTAAGCTTCCCTGTAAATACACACATACACTCGGCTTGTTATATATACCCTTCAGTTCTGGTGTCCCATGTCGGGGACAATTCCTTAGGTCAAACGCTCGGCCGCTGTCGACGTCAGCAGAGCAGTCGGCGCAGCGTCGACATGAAAGAAAGAGAAGCCGATATTTATATATTGCGCTCTCTTTCCTTGTCTTATAATTTGCCTGCAATCGAGGCTAGGCAGTGACAAATTTCTGCCGGTCCGTCATTCTCTTTTTCGCCTTACAGTTATGTTCAGCTAGCAACCAAAATTTGGCCGGTACACTTTGTGTGACACAGCGACATGTGTATGCCCTTTAATTTTAGGACCATTTTTGTATTCCGAAATAAAATCATTTTTTTCGTTTTATAAACTTAAATAACTTGATTATAAAAAAAAGATAATTGGAATTTACTTAAAAAAGTACATTTAACTAATTACAATTGTTATTTAAGTTTATTATTAAATTTAATTTTTTAGTTTATTTTTGAAAAATGGTCCATTAATATTTATTTAAATATTATACTGTTAACAGCTTTAAGAAAATGTTTTTTTTACTGAAAATATAAAACTTATATAGTCGGATATATATCGCTTTAGAAAGGGTATAGGAGCATTGGCACGCGTCAAAGCGAAAATGAAACAAAAGAAATCGGGCAAAGGGGTGAGAAGAAGACTTGGTGCATTCGCATTCTTTTCGAGTTCTTGGAAGAGAAAGAGGTTTTTGTATTAAATAAATAATTTTATGTTCGTATAATTTAGACGGGTCAATGGGCAAAAAGTCGCTAAAATCACGCCAAGGGTTGTTCGAACTTCGAAGTATTAAAAGGTAAATATTAAAATATACAATTAAAGTAATTTTTTTAACATATGTATGTATGTATCTCTTTAATTTTTTTAGGAGCATTGGCCAAGAACAACCGAGAACCAGAAAAATGCATTAGGAAGGCTATACTTAACATAAAAAATAAATTAAGCAAACAGAAAAACCGAGACAAAACCGACAATTAAAACAAAAATAAATTAATAAATAAAAGTAAAAAATAAATTTGTATGTATTTTATTTTATATAATGCAAGGAAAGAATTTTCCTAAGTGACAACCCAAAGGACAAATTCTGAATGTCCCTCGTGAAATCGTACAGGACATGTCCCCGGTAAAGGACATCTCAAAGGAAAAATTCGTATAAGGCACTTGGTAATTCCCCGGGGACTTCGAAAAAATTTCCTTTGAGTTGTACTGAGGGAAAAAGCGGAACTCCCATACAATTTTCTCTATGGAGATTCCTCGGTGCGTCCTGAGGTACAAGTGACCTGTCCTCGGGTTTTCCTTTGGGGATTACTGAGGGAAAAGTGACATCTGGAACTGAAGGGTATGTATACATTCTGTTAATCTTGCCGCAGCCTGTGACCAAAACAAGAAGACATCAGCCCCAGCTACTCGCAATGATGATAATGTAAGATATTTAAGTATAGAAATAGAGGGTAGCGTTAATGAATCGTTTTTTTATAGAATGCGTGTTAGACTCAGGGAGTCGAATCAGTTTTATTAAAAGCTCTTATGTTCCGGTTAGCGTAAACTTGAAGCCAGCGCCTCCAGCCACATATATTGGTTTGAACTCCAGTAAATTAATTATCTTTGGAAAGATTTTTGTGTTCATTACAATTTATAATGAAAGAATAAGACTTGAAATGTTAGTTGTCCAGGATGATTCTATGAATGAATGGGTAATATTGGGTAAGGACTTTTTAAATGCGAGCGGCGCTTTCATTGTCTGGAATAAAGATGAGTTAGGCCTAACAAACGAAAGCACAAACGAGAGTACAAACGAGAGAACAAGTATAAATGATTCAAATGATATGGATAAATCAGATTGTAGAAACGAATTTCTTGGGAAAATTTGTATGATTGAATATGAGTCTAATGAAGAGAACGTAAATGTAGAGATAAACTTAAACATAAATGATAAGATTACTTTTGAAAATTTGTTTCGTAAATATTACACTGAAGCTGTTCGACCGAAACAAGATGCGAAATGAAAATAACGATCAATGATGCCAGGCCATTTAGCTGCAGCCCCAGACGCCTTTCTTATGCTGAAAAAAAATGAGTTTATAAATAAATGTAAATAAATGAGGTTTATAAATAAAATTTTTAGTGACCTGATAAGAGAAACAAAGGTTATCGTGTACTTAGACGACATAATGATTGCGACAAAAGATATAAAGAGCCATATAGAAATCCTAAAATATTTGATAGACTAACAAGAAATAATTTAGAACTGAGGCTAAGTAAGTGTGAGTTTTTTCAAACGGAAATTAAATATCTGCATGCAAAATGCCAATCTTCTAGCTTTTATAGTTTCCGAGATCTCAGCGTTCATACGGACAGACAGACGGACAGACGGACAGACAGACATGGCTAGATCGACTCGGCTAGTGATCCTGATCAAGAATATATATACTTTATGGGGTCGGAAAAGCTTCCTTCTAGCTGTTACATACTTTTGCACGAATACAATATACCCTTTTACTCTACGAGTAACGGGTATAATTAATAGATTCCCCTATACTTGCTTTGTACAACCCAGCAGATGAGACAGAGCTCCACTGCGACGCGAGTTCAATCGGTTTCGGTTCAATCTCGATGCAAAAGAAAAAATATGGGCGGTTTCATCCGGTGTTTTATTTTTCCAAGCGTACTACGGACGCTGAGTCGAGGTATCACAGCTTCGAGCTGGAAACGCTAGCAATAATTTATTCACTCAAACGTTCTAGGGTATATCTTCACGGTAAAAGTTTTAAAATTGTCACGGATTGCAATTCTCTTACACTTACGTTAACAAAAAAGGAAATAAACCCCAGAATAGCACGATGGGCCTTAGAGCTGGAAAACTATGACTATATACTGGAACATAGATCTGGGGTAAGAATGCAACATGTAGATGCCCTCAGCAGATGCACTAATATTAGGTTGTCAAAAAAGTCCTGCGGTCGCGCGATTTTTTAGAAAAAAAATTTTTGTCTGCGGCGCTTCCTTATCGGTTTACACATTTAACTGCTAGCACATTACTCGTTCCTACATTATTCTATAATACTCATTATTATATTACTCTATGTTACTCGCATTTATAGGAATTTCAGTAAAATGTTAAATAGGGCGCAGGCAAAAATCCTTATTATATTACTCTATGTTACTCGCATTTACAAGAATTTCAATAAAAAGTTAAATAGGGCGAACACAAAAATTTGTTTGAATAAAGGTGCAAGCCGCATTATTGTTTAATGCGCGCGCTCAAGCCGAATACGACTTCTTTACTGATATAAATAATAGTTAAATATATTTTCCCTGCGGGCGTTATGACAATTTCCTGTGTGTCATAAGGCCCTCAAAAAAAGTGACATAGCGCATACGGGCGTTATAACACTTTTTAGTGTGTCATAGCGCCCGCGGGAGTTATGACACCGGGCGTTATAACATGCACCCGTGTACTACACCTGACTTCCCGGGTCTTCCCCAGATATCAGATCGTTCCACCAATCAGTTTAAAAACTAGGAGAGCTGAGTTTCGTTATGAATTGAAAAATGTAGTATTTAAAAGTTTTCCATTAAAATATTATTACGGTACTGCAGAGCCTGGTTGATGTAGTTGTAGAGAGTTGACCAGCACTGCCCATTCAACAAATCGTACACAGCACGCGGGGTCAGCTGAGCCATACCAAAATGCAGCAGGCGAATCTCCCGTAAAATGGGGCAGTGTCCTATAAAGTGCACGATGTTTTCCTGATCCCTCATATTACAGATCGGGCACACAGTGTCGCTGGCTGTCACGTTTGGGATGTAGCTTAGTGGGAGGATTTCTCCCCTGGCCATAAAAATGGTACGGATCTTCTCCACAGTGAAAGCGTCTGTAAAATAGTTCTTGACTCCCAGATCGTATTAAAGAAACCTATGAGTCAGCCGAGTTGCGCTTCTCCTTGATTCCGTCTCGAACTGAGTCCTATACATTTCTTGCATATGTACTAGTAAACGTTGCGCCCATTGCGACCATTGGGAAGGGTCGCCTAACTGTAGCCTTTCTCCGTAGGTCTCGGCAAGCGTCTCCCATTCTATGACCCATTGCTAACGTTCATGAACCAAATAGTTCGCTAGAATTCGCGGTAGCCTACATTCGGGCATGGATACCACTCTCTGGATATATCTGAAATGCATTTTTGCTGTAAAGATATGCAGCGGCGGCAGTCCTGTTTCAAGATATAGCATCCTTTTCGGGGTAAATCTGGGTAGACGAAAAATCTTTTTTAAGAAGAATTTTAGAAGACTTTCAACTTCTTCATAGGGTAAGATGCCCCAGACCTGCGCGCCGTAACATAATATTGACCGCATTGCTGCACTAAATAGCTTGTACTTGCTACTCATTGGAACATCCTTTTTCCCTAGCAGCGATTTCCATGTGCAATTTATGGCCAGATTAGCCTCTCGAAGTTCTCCAGTAAATATCTAGCTGAATTGACCCTAAATTCCACTTTTCGATTTGCGCTAGCCTTCTTGAAGTTTAGAACTTTTGATTTCTCGGTGTTTACTGATAGTCCCCAAAATAGACAGAGCAAAGCATTAATCATTTCTTGCAGTTCGTTGGGTGATTCGGTGAGGATCACAATGTCATCTGCATACAGCACACAGTGGGCGATTTGGTCTCGCAAGCGGCATTTAATTAATATCTTCTAAACGAAAATAGATGTCTTCAGTCGGTTTTTTTTTCCACTGATCAGAGAAATATCATAGAATTTTAAAAGTTAAAAATTTTTTTTTTTAATTAAAAAAACAATTTCTTAACTTTAAATTTTTTTTTACTTTTATTTTTTTTTGAATACAATTAATATATTTTATAAATAAACATTATCTAAAAAAGGCTAGAATGCAGGGACCGTAAATAACAGTTATTTGAGACATTTATTTTAAATATTTTGTTTTTGTTTTAAACGTCAAAAATAACACTCTTTTTACCCTTGTCCACAAAGTATATGCATGTCAACAAATCTGGAAAGCAAATTAACTGTTATTTGTCCATGTCTATAAAGTGCATAAAAAGCAGTAAAATTGTTGATGAAAACTTGAACGAATCTCAGTAGGCCTTTTAAAATAAAAGTCTAAAATAACTGTTATTTACGGTCCCTGCTAGAATGTTATTCGGAATCATCGGAATCAGAGAGAGATGCTTTATTAGAAGCAAACTCTTAACATCATCGTCTATAATAATTGTTTTTGTAGAAGTAATTGCAGACCCATTTGACAATGACAAAGTTATCAAAGGGTCGAAAGAAACTAATAAGGCATTTATCACATCTTCCATGGTATTTTTTCTGCAATTTTTTCTTGTATTGCTCTCGCGTGCGATTCGAAAGTAATTGTTCCTGGTGTCGAAAAAATCCTTATTTCTTCCACATTCTTTCCACTTTACTATCAGCCTACTAGTAAAATTTTGCAACTTTTTGCCAATCTCGCACTGCTCCTCCAGAGTGCCATACTAAAAAAATATGCCTTTTTGCTACTGACATTGTTCCCAAAAAGTACCATAGTTTAAAGACTAGCAGGTAATAGCAGTTCATATTACACATTTCGGACGCCACTGATTCACACTTTTGGCTAATAAAAAAGTGAGAATGAATCCACTTGAATCCGGTAAGTTCGACTCCACGAAAGACAGGTGTACGCTTATCCGGGCTCGTTGTTAATACACTGAATTACCACTACGTTTTATGAGCTACACATTTATAGACCGGTCACAAACATAGGTTTTTTTTGTAGTACATACATTAAAGATAATAAAAAGCCAAACTTTTAATAAATTCAATAAGAAATGTAAATTTCCGAGGAATTCGAAATTAATGCGCGGAAAAGGAAAGAATTTGGTAAAGCTTTTTGCAAAATCATATGGTGTGTTTGTCCCTTCATAGCTGATGATCAGCTGATCGTAGATTTTTCGAAAAGCTTCGATTGATTAGATTCACTGCATCTGAAAAAATATTAAAGCTTTTTTAAATTTGAAAATTTGAATTAAATGCCGCTAGAAAGACCAAATCGCCCACAGTGCAGCTATCCGTGATGTCGTTTAAAAACAGGGAAAACAGAATTGGGCTGAGTAGACATCCTTGCTTGACTCCAGCTTCAGTGGCAAACCACTCAGATAGTTGTTCTCCATCCCATACTGCCGCCATGTTATCCGTATACAAGCTCTGAAGGACGTTTAAAAACATGGTTGATATGCCGATATTGCTGAGCTTGTACGTTAGGGTTCTTCTGTCTATTGAGTCAAAGGCAGCACTGAAATCTACAAAGAATGCGTATAATTATTTTCCGTTCGAGTAGTAGCGCAGCGAAGACTTTAGCTAACGCATTTTGAAAAGAGATTCCTCTGTAGTTAGATGTCACCTTCGGGTCGCCTTTCTTAAAGATCGGAAAAATTATCGCTTTTTGAAAGCTCTTTGGGACTGTTTCGGATTCCAAGAACTTGTTGAATGCAGTGACAAGGCTGGCTGTGAATTGAGGTGTAGCGTACTTAATGAATCCTAACCTTATCCTATCTGGCCCGGGTGCTTTTCTTTCTTTTAACATTGCATATTTTCCACTTCTTGTCCAGTTACATACCAATCTAAAATCTGATTTTGTACCGACGGCATTGCAAAGTGCAGGGATTGCGTCCAATCAGGAGGGGCTAGGAGATCATGGAAATGGTTTCTTAGATCATCTGCATTAACTTCCCTTGATTTTACAAATGAACTTCCATTGAGTTTCTTAATAGTAGTCCAATAAGCCCTGCTAGCTGTTATGTAATCAAATGATCTTGCTAGATCAATGTAAAATTGCGTCCGAGCCTTTTGACAAGTTAGCTTGTATGCGGCGTTGGCTTCATGGTAAATTACCGCTGGACTTGCTGAATTTGTTGATTTTACCTGCCTTAGAATGTTAAAAGAAAGCATTCGAGCTGCCTCACACTGCTCTGTGTACCACTCCTGTTTAAAGTCTCTGGGCTTTCTTCGACCTCGTGTATTAACGGCTTTGGTAATGCAATCTGTAAGAAACCCTTCAATTTCATCGAGGGTTCTCAAATCTGCCACAGAACTTGTTGCCAGGTTTCGGTCCAACTTAGTCCTATAGTTCTCATTCTCCCGATTTCGCCAAATCAGACTTGGCAGAAGTCCAAGCGGCGCTGTGACTGCGTTCGTAACTTCCAGCGGCAGATGGTCAGAGAATATTTGACTGTTCACTTCCAAGTCTTTGATGTTTTTAATCCATGTGCCGCGTCAAAAACGTTTTTTACACTTTAAAAAAAATTGGTACCATACAAAAAATTCGAAGTGCCCTTTTCTTAATCAGAAAGATGTACCTTACCGGAAAATAAAGGTTTCATGAAGTGCGTATTTCATCAATTATTTTTTGGAAACTGATAATTATCAGTGCACTTTCATTTAATCGGACATGGATTAAAACCTCATATAACATTCCAGAATCTCTTTCCCAGTGATTGCAATTAATGTACACTGGCAGTAGGTGCAGGTTTTCATTTTCTACAGTCCTCAGTTGAATAATAATTGCCTCATCTACATTTACGATACTAATTATATTCTGTTCGTGAAGTTCTTTTTTTATACCGTATATCATTCCACCACTTGCTCGTCCTCTGGCGCTAGTTTGGATGGCAGGCACCCATCTAAGCACAAAGTCCAAAAAATCCAAAAAATTCCCAACATTCGGCCCTGATCTAGTTTTCACTTTCGAAAGGTTCACACGGATTCAAATTTCCCAGACCTTTACCAAGGCTCACTTCCGAAAGAACTGGACGGAATCGAATTTCCCTCTGTTGTTACTCTGTTAACTTCCGAAAAATTCACACGGAAACTTTCCGACAAGCATTTGGCTGGCGGATTTAAATCCGGTAGTATAAAAATTAATTATTTAAAAATACTTCGCGATAGCTTTAAAAGCCATCAATATTTTTATGATATTTCCTGATGTTTTATGATCATAATTGCATCATCGGAATCGAAATTATTTGCATATATGACATGATAATAATTATTTTGTGGTTGCACCACAAAACCCGGTAAATTCTAGCCTTGACAATTATTTGAAATCCCCTGCCCTTGTTCTAAATTCTGCTCGGATTTGGCTAAAATGGGCCAGGGCTGTCATGGTACGCTGGAAAATAATAATTTTGTTAAGATGATTTGTAAACATTCTTATTATGACAGCTTTTTTTATGGTAAGAATGATTATTTATCCGAGATACCTTAAAACATGTTTTGGTTTAAAATATCACTTAATGTAACCTTTTAACGAAACCTTTTTAATAGGGATATTTTATGGAGAACTCGGCCACCCTTTTCTTTTCAGTATTGTGTAGCGCTGGATGCGAAAAGGGGAACAAATAAGGGAAATTATATTTTGTTAAAGGGAAATCCGACAATGTTAACAAATTTACTTCCGAGTGAAAACTGGAACAGGCCGGATTATATTAAATACTCAATTTATTTGAAATGTAATTGTTATTCGTTTAATCTTAAATGTTATACTAACAAAATATAAGCATTTATATATTGTTTAAGATTTAAATTTACTTAATTTTTTATTGTTCAACACATTTTATCAAACTTACTTATTAAATAATGAGGGGATTCCCTAAACTGTTGAATTGCTGAATTGTTGAACTTTGGCTATTAATCAGCTGTTCCATACAAAATCAAGTTTCAGAAATTTCAGCAATTTAACAACCTCGAAGCTGTTGAAAATTTTGTTGAATCGTTGAAAACCAGAGTTGTCACCTTTTTTGTTAAACGACATGGCAACTCTGTCCCATTTTAGTATCACCAGTACGCCATACTTACTTTAAAATTAAGTTAGACAGCTTATTTATAGTTATTCTTACCTTGCTAACAATTTTAAACAGTAACTAACTCTAAAAAATCAAATTTTAGATGATTAAAGTTCCATGACACTTTTCTATAAATAACAGGTGTTTAAAAATTCAAATTTCCTGTTGAATTTTCAACAATTCAGTAATTCAACAGTTTAGGGAATCCCCTCAATTATTTTCTATCGTTAAATCTAAAATTGTTTCTGTTTTTTTGGTCGGGGGTAATTCATTATAAAACATTTCAAGTTCGAGGGACTTGTAAAGTAAATGGTTTTCAACATTTTCGATTTCATTTTTTAGTCAACTTCCTTAAGTTTTTTGTTGCTCAGTCTGAAATTCAAGATTTTCTTTTTCATCTACCTGTCTCCCCAAAACAAGTGACTCTCCCTCAAGTAATTAATTCAAGTAATTGGCGCCGATGCGCCCCTGCAAGATCGCAACATTTTTCGAGAATTTACCGCTATTCGAAAGCCGCGGTACTGTCATCTCTTTCTCTTTTGCACATCACCGCTGCCGAAGCCACGCGATGAAGTTGCGCAGTTGTAAAAAGTTGGCGAACGGCGTGGACGTGCGAGCAGACGAGGAGAGCACAAATGTAAGATATTATGTAACTGAATTAACACACATGCTAACATGAAATAAAGATTCAGTTGTTATTTTTCTGATCGACTGTTTCTGAAGTGAACTACTCAAAGTCTGTGTTTTATGTGGATGGAACGTCTCTCGCACCAGTCGCGAGCCAACATTCTGAAATATTTCTTTCGACTGAAACGTAGAGCCATCAATCGGAACCTAATGGCGTGACTGCAACCTTCCGGGGCAAGTTGGCAGACGTACGCATCAGTGTCACGGTGTGAGACGTTGGCGGCCGGAAAAATATTGGAACTTGGAACAGCTTCAGCGCTGAGCGAGGAGCCCTAACCTAAGCGCGGTTGCGGCTCAACATAACCTAGAGGCTTACCTAACCCGAGTCACGTGAGGAATCTACCATGTCACCCCCAGGGGGAAACAAGGACAAAAGGGAGGACAAATCTGAAGGTGATTTGAACATGCCTCCGGGCGGACTCCCCACTGACTCAACGTTAACCAGCATTCAGGAAGGGCCAGGTGGAGCTGATCACTCAAGTGTAAATCAGCCAGTCGGGCTGATGTCAACGCCCCAATCAGTCGGCGCGGGAGTCATAAAGAAGACGAACGGCGAGCAATTGTTTAATCAAACCGGCGAGCTCGACATCACCGCCATTGGGAATCACCTGACCCAAAGCAACAAGTGCGGGCCAAGCATCAAGCATCGATGAACACATGGGGTTAAGAAAGACGGACCCGGTGCCAGATCCGTTTCATAATCAAGCGCCGCCACTAACGCGTGGCCACGGAGGCGCTTATAATAAATCAGCACCGCCTAGGCAAGGCGGCTCCGGATTATCGGCTATGCTCATAGCCGCACGACAAGTTCTTAACAGAGAACTTCCCGTATTCACCGGCAAGCCAGAGGAGTGATTGCTTTTCATTAGCAACTATGAACAGTCTACAGACGGATGCGGGTTCAGTAATGAGGAGAACCTGATACGTCTTCAAATTTCCCTTAAGGGAGCGGCACTCGAGGCCGTACGTGGTAAGCTAATGTGCCCGTCCACAGTTCCTTACGCAATTGGGACTCTCATGATGCTTTATGGAAGTCCTGAGGTTATCTTCGCTAGTCTCCAGCGAAAACTAAGAGAAGAACCCGCCGTGAGATCCAACAACGTGGATTCGATAATCCGAGTAGCGCTGGCCGTGCAGAACTACTGCGCGACAATATCAGCGATAGGTTTACACGAGTACCTACATGATCCAGCTCTGCTATGGGAACTTGTTGAAAAACTACCGACGGATCTGAAGTTCAACTGGGGCCGACACCGGCTGTTAACGGGAGGAGTCACTGCCAATCTGTCAATGTTCGACAACTGGCTGTTCGGTGTCGCTATGTGTGCCAGCATGGTCACGCCTTATACGCCAAACATAGGCGAACGCAGGACCACAAGAGAACGGATACTTGTGCATTCTGAAATTCCACCACCAGAAGAACTCGAAGGGCAAACCCGTGACCGGACCAACAGGAGTGCATCCTGTCGTAAATGTGGACGAGGTCACTTACTGTCGCTATGTCCCAATTTCTTAGACATGTCTCGGAATCAGCGTTGGGACTTCGTGCGATTTAAAAACTTCTGTTACTGCTGCCTAGGCGATCACACAGTTCGAAGCTGCAGGTCGAAAACGAATTGCGGAGTTGACGGCTGTAAAAAGATCCACAATGCCCTGTTGCACTCTTACCAAGCAATCGAGGAAGTAGGAAACACTACTACAGGATCTCGAGGGCCTCCAGCCGCATGGTTTCATGGAGGAGAATCATCGAAGGCGCTGTTCCGCTACATCAAGGTGCACCTGTATGGTCGGAAACGCTTCCTTCTAGCTGTTACATACTTTTGCACGAATAGAATATACCCTTTTACTCTACGAGTAACGGGTATAATGAATAGTAATGGTACCTTGTGGTACGCCTGAAGTAACATTTACCAAGGAAGATACTTCGTTTTTGAAGAATACACGTTGAACAATATACGTCTGATGGACAAGTATGACGAAATTCAATCATGTAAGTAGGGAGGAAATCCAATAATAGATAGTTTATGAAGAAGTAAAGAGTGTGTTGCCGAAATCGACGACAAAAAAAGTGCCATAAATCACTTTTTCGACTTTGTCCTAGAAAGTTGCGACCCATACCAATCGACAGGTAATTGATCCACCATAACAAATATGTAACCCTCTTCAAATCAAAAAGTTTTTGTAAAAGATATGCCCTTTCAAAGTTGAACAATTTTTCACTTAAAAAGCACACAGTTTTTAGGTAATTTTTCGCACTTTTGGGGGGTATATCTTAAAAACTAGGTATCGAATCGCTTTGCTTTTTTCCGAAGCGCTTTCTTTAAAATATAGAAAGGACAATGAAAAAGTGAGAGCGCAGGTTATAGAGTCGGTTGCTGAGGCAAGTCCGCTGCGACTTATAAGGATTAAGGAAAGCATTCCCACGCCTCCGAATGGACTTATTAAGAAGTATGGCTAGGAAGAGGCATTGGCTTTATTTATGGACTTAGAACTTTCCAAAGAAAAGTATGAGATATTACGGAAATCTTTACTGCGGCACGGAGTTGACCTTTTACCCGGATACAAGTATATACCCAATACGGAATTTACGGAAGTATCTGCGAAAACCAATTTCCAGGATCTGGGCTGCGATGGATCATCTGGACAAAGCGTTTATAAGCAAAGAATATCTTCCGATGACCCTACAGTATCGGTCAGAAATATGTTTCTGGCATCCTTTGTTCCCTTGAGAATTAAATCTGATGAGTTTGAATATTGGAAAAACCTTCGCCCGTCATCAGTACATTATTGCCGACCAATTATGTTTCAATTCGCAAGGGAATCGCCGGAACTGCTAAAAGACACTGTGAATGACATTAAAGAACAAATTCGCAAGATAAAGCCCGTAAAACTGGAAATTAGTGAAGGAAGATATGTTAAATGTTACTATGAATTTCACCTGACCATGGTTGACGGAAATGACGGAAACTATTCCAAACGAAAATGAACCCTTTGAAGAAAACACATCAAACAAGGATAAGGAAAGCACCAAAAAGAAGAGAATACAGAACGACTTTTTCAAGGAAGTTGGATTAAAAGGAGATTTCCCTAAATACTTCGAGGAGATTTTTTGAACAACATGAAGTTGTAACTCGAATCACTGGAATTAACAATAAAATAGTTAAAAGGTTGGGAACCATCTTAAATGTTTTAAATACATTGAATACATTTAAGGCATCAAGAATAAGGGAAAATGAGGATCTGTTCAATATGTTGGCTGCATCTTCTGATCCTCTAATTTCCTCATTGCTGCATGTTAAGTCAGGAAAAGAATTAGAATCAAGTAATTATAGTCCAGAAATGTTAAGTATATTGGATTTACCGAGTTTACCAAATTGTGACCATTATTTCAAAAAGCATAAAATAATTTTTTGTTAAAGCCCCAATTTTTTTTATTTTTTTTTTAATAATTTTTTAAAATTAAAACATAAAAAAAGAAACTAAACAAAACAACATTTAATAAATTTTTTTTTTTCTAAACCCCAATTTTTTTTATTTTATTTTTTTAATAATTTTTAAAAATTTCAACATAAAAAAAAAAAATAAAATAAACAAACATTTTTTAAGAAAAGTTTTTTTTTGTCGGAAAAAAATGGATTTGTTTTTAAATTCTGACTTCGGCGATTTGTAAGTATGCCTCTGCCACGCCCACTCCCTGTCTCAAGCAATAATTTGAAAGGTGGATCAATTATCTATCATTTGCCGATTACATCATTCAATTATCTTCACTGGTTCAAAAGTAATGATTTATTACCAAAAAAAAGTCAAAAGGCGCCACTGTGCGACGGCTGAAGCACCCCAGTGAGAACATGTTTGCGAAGTTGCCAACTCTATTCATTTTTATCCTTGTCCCTTTGCTTATGGCTCGACCAGCTGTTTAATCCCTGAGTCGCTCTTACTCACCACGCTAGCAGAGCTTTACATACATACGCACACAAGTGGGGTGAGATTTCCGATTCTATTTTGTGGTTCAGTTGTAAATAGACAAGCGAAGGGCTTGGGTAAGGAAATCTACGTAAATTTAAGATCACATGTAAAATCTTGCATTTGCAGAAATTTTAAGCGTCAAAGCCGCTGCACCACGAAGAGGGGCAGCTGAATTAAATACTTTACTTGAATTGTAAAAAACTGTAAAAACCAGCTTATTTTCGCAACATTTCTTAAAATATCCTTCTCTGACTGGACCACGTGGGACGTTACATAATAGCCTGGCGATATGGCACCAACTAATAATTGTTATTTATGATCCGCCCCCGACAACGAGGAGACGTGCGCATGTTGCACCAAGAAGGCGGCGCAGACCTTCGTTCAACATGGCGACCCTAACCTCACTAACATTCAACTAGTACAAGAGGCCAACAAAAAGCAAACTGAAAACAACCAGCCAAACCAGAGTGGCGGGGAGCTATTAGAGGACCAGCGGCAACTTATGTTGCAGCAGTTGCAGGTGGAGTTGGATGTTGAAAAGGAATTTCTTCGTCGCAAATTCGCTCTGTTGAGATCCGGAGTTACACCAACCGGAATCGAGACGCAAATAAATCAGCGAGAGCAAGAATGTGCAAACTGTCAACTTACCGCCACCGGTATGCAGTTTTCGGAGAACAACGGATGCTGTACTCCGCACCAGCCGGTTGAGCCCCAACTCATTACTACACGGCAAGCAGCCTTTATGCAGATGGTGCCACGAGAGTAACCGTCCTTTAGTGGCGATCTAAAGGAATGGCCAATTTTCTTCAGTTCATTCGAAAGCAGCACAAAAATGGCCTGCTACAGCAACGAAGAAAATATGATCAGGCTGCAGAAGGCTCTAAAAGAGAAAGCTTTGGATGCAGTCAGAGACTGCCTTCTATTTCCTGAGGCGTTGCCAGACGTCATGAGAACCTTAAAGATGTACTTCGGTCGCCCGGAGCATATCTTGAAAGTCGTAATTGATAATATGGGAAGGATGCCAGCACCCAAAGGACAGCTCGAACCGCTCATCGAGCTGGCTTTCGCCGTAAAAAACATATGCGCCAGTAATATGTTGGCCCATCTTAAATATGCACACAGCAGTGTCAGGCTCTGCTCATCAAAGGGTAGAGCGCTGCATAGTCTGCGACGGGCCGCACAGCATATCACGTTGCGAAAGTTTTGCCGGTCTGCCTTATGCGGCTAGATGGGATGTGGTGAGAACAAGTCACTTGTGGAAAATATGTTTAAAGAGGCATAAAAAATCCTGCTGGAAAAAAAAGTCTTGTGGGATCAACAATTGCCAAGCGATACATCATCCGTTATTGCACCAGGACGTTACATAATAGCCTGGCGATATGGCACCAACTAATAATTGTTATTTATGATCCGCCCCCGACAACGAGGAGATGCTAAGATGCATCAAGTGTTCCAGCCAATATCACCCTACATGCTGTGGACTGGACAACTGTAGTACCACCAGCAATTGGACGTGCGCATGTTGCACCAAGAAGGCGGCGCAGACCTTCGTTCAACATGGCGACCCTAACCTCACTAACATTCAACTAGTACAAGAGGCCAACAAAAAGCCAACTGAAAACAACCAGCCAAACCAGAGTGGCGGGGAGCTATCAGAGGACCAGCGGCAACTTATGTTGCAGCAGTTGCAGGTGGAGTTGGATGTTGAATAGGATTTACTTCGTCGCAAATTCGCCCTGTTGAGATCCGGAGTTACACCAACCGGAATCGAGACGCAAATAAATCAGCGAGAGCAAGGATGTGCAAACTCTCAACTTACCGCCACCGGTATCAAGTTTTCGGAAAACAACGGATGCAGTACTCCGCACCAGCCGGTTGACCCCCAACTCATTACTACACGGCAAGCAGCCTTTAGGCAGATTGTGCCCCGAGAGTTACCGTCGTTTAGTGGCGATCCAAAGGAATGGCCAATTTTCTTCAGTTCATTCGAAAGCAGCACAAAAGTGGCCTGCTACAGCAACGAGGAAAATATGATCAGGCTGCAGAAGGCTCTAAAAGGGAAAGCTTTGGATGCAGTCACAGACTGCCATCTATTTCCTGAGCCGTTGCCAGACGTCATGAGAACCTTAAAGATGTACTTCTGTCGCCCGGAGCATATCTTGAAAGTTGTAATTGATAATATGCCGGCACCCAAAGGACAGCTTGAACCGCTCATCGAGCTGGCTTTCTGCCTTATGCGGCTAGATGGGATGTGGTGAGAACAATTCACTTGTGCAAAATATGTTTAAAGAGGCATAACAAATCCTGCTGGGATCAACAATTGCCAAGCGATACATCATCCGTTATTGCATCAGGATCAGTCGCCCATTCCCGGCGCGCTCAATAATCACCGACAGCCCGAAAACGAGGGCGATGAAAGCTACTTCCGCATCATCCCCGTCACTTTACGAGGGAAATCTAAGCTGATCGAAATATACGCGTTTATGGTTCGACGGTTCGACGCTGACTCTGCTAGAGGAATCAGTGGCCAACGAGCTAGAGGAGAATGGCATTCCCAGTCCTCTCTGCATAAGCTGGACAGCAGTGTACAACGACAGGAGCCCTCGTCTAGGCGACTTAACCTGCGAGTCTCAGGAACTTCCCAAAATTCTAAGGTGTTCAACACAAGCAAGTTTGGGCATGACAGCGGATACCATGATAGCGGAAGAAGTCAAAAAGAAGTATCGACATTTAGAAGGGATTCCGCTAAAAAGTTATAAACAAGTGGTACCCAAAATGATCATTGGAGTCAATAATCCGAACTTAATATCTTCGTTAAAGGTACGTGAAGGTAAATGGAACAAACCTGTAGCAGCAAAGACCAGACTAGGTTGAACATTCTATGGAGGTTCGCGACAACGTGGAAGTCGTCTTAATTTCCATAAATGCGAATGCGACAGCAATCTACATGAGATGGTTAAGGCGTACATAACCGCCGAGGATAAAGTTTCTACGCAGCGGAAAAGCACGAAAGAGGAAAGCAGAGCTTCCGAAATTCTCATGGAGAAGACAACACATGATGAAAGCAAATACACTGCCGGGCTTTTATGGTTAGACGAACACCGTTCCTTTCCAGATAGTTTTCCAGCGAAAAATGCATAACGATCCCGAGCTTGCTGTTGAGCTGAACCAGCAAATACAAAATCTGGTCGACAAGGGATACGCAAAAAAGCTGTCGAGGGAAGAAACCAAAAAGGATGCTGCCGGCGCATGGTATTTGCCAATATTTACTGTACGAAACCCCCAAAAGCCAAACCGGGTACGATTGGTTTAGGACGCAGCAGCAAAGGCCTCGAAATATTGCTTAAACGGCTATCTGTTGAAAGGCCCTGACCTTTTGGTCCCACTTTTAAGGATAATGTACAACTTCTGAATGAGAGCCGTCGCAATCAGCGGAGACTTAGCGGAGATGTTCCACCGCATAGCTGTAAGACAAGAGGATGCTTGCGCCCAACGTTTCCTTTGGTGCAACGAGTCAGGCACTGCCGATGTTTACCAACTCAACGTGCTAACATTTGGTGCAGCCTGCTCGCCCTGCATAAAACATTATGTGCGTGACAAGAACGCCCTAAAGCACGCAGAGGAATTCGAGTCGGCGGCATGAGCTATTACCAAATTTCACTATGTCGATGACTATATTGATTCGTGCGACACTCCACAACAAGCTATCAAATTAGCAAAGGAAGTTAAGGAGGTACATTCCAGAGGTGGCTTTCACATGCATAAGTGGTGCTCGAACCACAAAGAAGTGGTTGCCGATCTAAACGGGTCTACAGAACAGGAAGAAAAGGAGTTCTATAATAACGAAGAAATCCATTCCTTCGAAAAGATTTTAGGCATGCAATGGAGCCCAAGTCAAGATGCGTTTACGTATGCTCTCCGCTTCGTTCGTTTAAAGCGAAATATTATCAAGGTACCTACCAAGAGAGAATTCCTACAAGTCCTGATGTCTGTCTTTGATCCCATGGGATTTGTATCGGGCATTATGAAGTATCTCAAGATTCTGCTGCAAAATATTTGGCGCACGAAAATGGGCTGGGACGACGAACTACCGCCGAAGCTATACGACCAGTGGAACTTATGGCAGTCATATCTGCCATTGATTTCACAGGTCGCCATACCAAGACGCTACTTAGAAAACGGAACCCCTGAGGATTGCAGCACCCAGCTGCATATATTTTTGTTGATGCAGGGGAAGAAGCTTATGCAGCCGTAGCGTACTTCCGTATTTAATTCCAAGGAATAAAAACCAGGGACCGAAAATAATCATTATTTTTGATTTTTTGAATCTAAAAATCAGTCACTTATAATAGTAGGAAAACCAAATGAAATACACCATTCGGTTACTATTTAGATAACCTTCTCAATTCCGCAATGATCACGGTTTTTTGATTTTTATTTGATATTGCTCAGAAATAATCATTATTTTTGAGTTTTAAAAATATGTATCAGGAATAATCATTACATGTAAGCGAAAAAAAATATCGCTCACAAATAATGATTATTTTGTGAGCGATATTATTTCGCTTAAAAATATCACTCAAAGTGCGATTGCAGCCGTTCTAAGCGGAATTTTACAAAAATTTAAATGTGTGCTTGTAGGTGGAAGCACGGAGCACATATCCTGATAAGAAAACAAGAGAGAACGCTATAGTCGGGTTGGTGTCCCGACTATCTAATACCCGTCACTCGGCTAAAGGGAGTGCGAGGGAGATGGAGATATGTATAAACTTTGATCAGGCCTAACTTTTTAACGAATGGTCCGATTTAAAAAATTTCTTCTACATTTCGATAGGTATAACTAAACACAATAGAATTGCATTTATACTTATCCAAAATCTTTAAAAATGTGGGCGCCAGACACATTTAAGTATAGTTTGTGGGCGATTATGGGTGATTGTGGGCGTTAGAGGGGGCGTGGCGATCGGCTGAAATAAACTTGCGCTGCGTAGGAAGCCCAAGAATATGTGTTGGTAATCCCAACTTTCTAGCTTTTGTAGTTTCCGAGATCACAGCGTTCATACAGACAGACAGACGGACAGACGGACAGACGGACATGGCTAGATCGACTCGGCTAGTGATCCTGATCAAGAATATATATACTTTATGGGGTCGGAAACGCTTCCTTCTAGCTGTTACATACTTTTGCACGAATACAATATACCCTTTTACTCTACGAGTAACGGGTATAATTATGGATTTTCTTTGTTTAAACCATTTAAAAAGCGGTTTTATGTTATGTGCGTATCCCATTATCTATCAACAGTAGACTTTTATGTCATTTATGTGTTACTGAAACGGCTTAACAAGATACTATGAAATATTCCATTCAAACCTAACTCGATATGTAGGCTAGGTGTTAGTGTGTTGGTTCACAGTGCGGTGAACACGAGTTCGAATCCCACATCGAATAAGGATCTTTTTGCATACCATTTTTTTATATTTCCCTGCTAATAGATATTTTTTACGTAAATTTATGGTAGGATTTATTTAAGTCAAAAAAAAGAAAGTAAACCAACCAAAGAATATAAACCCAACAGCAACATATTTTGCCAACTAGAAAAACATTTCATTTATTCATTTAGTTTTACAAATAAAGAAATTTAAAAGAATGGGGGATTCGAACTCGTATTCACAGCACTGTGAACCAACACTTTAACACCTAGCCTACATATCGAGTTAGGTTTGAATGGAATATTTCTAGTATCTTGTTAAGCCGTTTCAGTAACACATAAATGACATAAAAGTCTACTGTTGATAGATAATGGGATACGCACATAACATAAAACCGCTTTTTAAATGGTTTAAACAAAGAAAATCCATAATTTTCTTATCAGGATATGTGCTCCGTGCTTCCACCTACAAGCACACATTTAAATCTTTGTAAAATTCCGCTTAGAACGGCTGCAATCGCACTTTGAGTGATATTTCTAAGCGAAATAATATCGCTCACAAAATAATCATTATTTGTGAGCGATATTTTTTTTCGCTTACATGTAATGATTATTCCTGATACATATTTTTAAAACTCATAAATAATGATTATTCCTGATACATATTTATAAAACTCATAAATAATGATTATTTCTGAGTTTTTTGAATATCGCTTATAATGATTACGGTCCCTGATAAAAACTGTTCGTCTCGTTTCAGCCAAACCCAAAGTAGCCCCAGTACGGCCACTCTCTATACCAAGAATGGAGCTACAATCGGCACTGACAGGTTCACGTTTATTTCGAGATATAAAGTTCCCGATGAATACGCGAAAGTCTTAAAATCCACTCCGGTGGCTCGCAGCAGTGTGCTCTGGAGGCTGCAACTATGTAATGCGAGTACGGAATCGGGCAGGAAAATTCAAGAGTACTTCGGACGACCTCGTGATATTGCCAACCAGTCACTGGGTTACCAAACTCATCGTTCGTCATTATCACGAGAAATCCTACCACATCAACCATGAGACTGCGCTTAACGAGGTGAGGCAAAGGGTTTATATTCCGAAACTAAGACCTTTATTTAAACAAGTTCGCCGAGATTGCCAACAGTGCAAATTGGATAGAGCCAAACCTCAACCACCTATTATGGCTCCGCTCCCTCCAGCCCGTTTAGGAGGATTTCAAAGACCCTTTACGTTCGTGGGCATAGACTACTTCGGATCGAAGGGCTAGGGTCTGGAAATCTACGTAAATTTAAGATCACATGTAAAACCTTTTATTTGCAGAAATTTTAAGCGTCACAGCCGCTGCACCACGAAGAGGGGCACATGAAATAAATACTTTACTTGAATTGGAGTTTAATTTATTGTACGGCGCTGTAAAACCAGCTTTTTTGCAACAGAGTGGTTAACCGAATCGAACGCCTTACTTACTGTTTGTTTCTTTTGGAGAAAACTGCAATGAATTAGACACGAAAATTCGAGAAGATTCCTAGAAGTAGAACGTTTTTAAACCAGGGACCGTAATCATTATAAGCGATATTCAAAAAACTCAGAAATAATCATTATTTATGAGTTTTATAAATATGTATCAGGAATAATCATTATTTATGAGTTTTAAAAATATGTATCAGGAATAATCATTACATGTAAGCGAAAAAAAATATCGCTCACAAATAATGATTATTTTGTGAGCGATATTATTTCGCTTAGAAATATCACTCAAAGTGCGATTGCAGCCGTTCTAAGCGGAATTTTACAAAGATTTAAATGTGTGCTTGTAGGTGGAAGCACGGAGCACATATCCTGATAAGAAAATTATGGATTTTCTTTGTTTAAACCATTTAAAAAGCGGTTTTATGTTATGTGCGTATCCCATTATCTATCAACAGTAGACTTTTATGTCATTTATGTGTTACTGAAACGGCTTAACAAGATACTATGAAATATTCCATTCAAACCTAACTCGATATGTAGGCTAGGTGTTAAAGTGTTGGTTCACAGTGCTGTGAATACGAGTTCGAATCCCCCATTCTTTTAAATTTCTTTATTTGTAAAACTAAATGAATAAATGAAATGTTTTTCTAGTTGGCAAAATATGTTGCTGTTGGGTTTATATTCTTTGGTTGGTTTACTTTCTTTTTTTTGACTTAAATAAATCCTACCATAAATTTACGTAAAAAATATCTATTAGCAGGGAAATATAAAAAAATGGTATGCAAAAAGATCCTTATTCGATGTGGGATTCGAACTCGTGTTCACCGCACTGTGAACCAACACACTAACACCTAGCCTACATATCGAGTTAGGTTTGAATGGAATATTTCATAGTATCTTGTTAAGCCGTTTCAGTAACACATAAATGACATAAAAGTCTACTGTTGATAGATAATGGGATACGCACATAACATAAAACCGCTTTTTAAATGGTTTAAACAAAGAAAATCCATAATTTTCTTATCAGGATATGTGCTCCGTGCTTCCACCTACAAGCACACATTTAAATTTTTGTAAAATTCCGCTTAGAACGGCTGCAATCGCACTTTGAGTGATATTTTTAAGCGAAATAATATCGCTCACAAAATAATCATTATTTGTGAGCGATATTTTTTTTCGCTTACATGTAATGATTATTCCTGATACATATTTTTAAAACTCAAAAATAATGATTATTTCTGAGCAATATCAAATAAAAATCAAAAAACCGTGATCATTGCGGAATTGAGAAGGTTATCTAAATAGTAACCGAATGGTGTATTTCATTTGGTTTTCCTACTATTATAAGTGACTGATTTTTAGATTCAAAAAATCAAAAATAATGATTATTTTCGGTCCCTGTTTTAAACAAATCCATGTTGGGAGGTTGAAATAATTGAACTACACATATGCTGAATCTGACAGATTACTATACGATCGAAAAGCTTGGCGATCGCAGACAGCTTGGCAATACCTCGATAGATTCCAACGTCACTTTTAGAACCTTTCTTGTGAAGAGGGTGTTACGTACGCCCTCTCCTTCAATTTATTTGATGGAGAAAAATGCACGTAGAAAAACAACAACGAATCTGAAGGCAAAGGGAGAGGGGCCATCCTGAAAGTGGTCAAGATGTACAAGCGATCTGTACAAGGACGCCGGGATCAGAAGCACGCCCTCGAGCAGGCGATATGCCGCCAAGTCTAATCAAAGTGAATGTGCAAAAGAAGCCCAAACCCAAAACAATAAACAGTGCAAAAGCGAAAACAATTAATGCATTAATTGCAAACCAAAATCAAGCGAAAACATAAACAGTTTGTGAACTCAGGAATTTATGATTGCAGGTGCAAAAGAAGACAGCAATTACAAGTGCAGTGACATTGGAGACGCTGCCTGAGACCCTACCGTAGGAACTGTCGTGTGCCGCCGTCGGATCTACATACATACATGCTAAGACATAAATACCTACCTATATATATATATATATATATATATATGTACGGTCATTTGTTGTCGTAACGTTCAGTACTTAACGTTAGTGCATACCACAACCCTATAATCGATACCTCATCGATTCCTATCGATACCAGACCCGGTCCTGCTTGGAGCAACGGACCCATCTCTAAGTTCAGCAGACATTACGACTTTGGAGTAACTCATGGTCTCAGCGAGAAAAGCTGAACATACATTATTATCTTGCCCACCATTGTTCTGCTCTCCAAAATCAACTCAAATTAAAAAGTGACACTATTGAAGTAAAAACATTTGTTTTCTTAAACGGCAACAGCAAAGTCCCCATAGCAGTCACAACATTTTTGGTGGCCCATGAGGGGAACCTGTTGTTAAGCTTGCCAATGAATGGAGTTTGAATTGATTTGGAACAAACAATTGGTCTCAAATTAATCTGAAACAAAGCCAACGGCTCTTAAATTGTGCCACGTGGATCCACTCTTTCTACGAATAACGGACCAGAGAGCACGGGATCGCTGCGCGACGAATAACGGACAACGGAACGAGAGATTGCGGCGAGACGAATAACGGAGCAAAGAAACGACGAATTGAAACTGGAAACTGCTACACAGATTGACTGGAAGCCGGTAAGTGTTTGTATGTGAGTGCTGTGATTTCAAGTGCGTTGTTGTAAATTCAATAACACTATGGGTAACGATTAGTGTTCGGTTAAAACTGCAAATGAGTCAACTCACTCAGTTTGCTCACTTGTTCTTTTGCTCACTTGTTCACTTGCTCACTTGTTCACTTCCTCACTTGTTCTTTTGCTCACTTGTTCACTTGCTCACTTGTTCTGACCTTTAAGTTCTCACTGGCTCTGAGAAAATAGCTGATTGACTGTAAAACCGTATGCAAAATGCATCCAAATAGTAAAAAAAACTTGTTAAGCCAAAAACGGCAAGAGAGCCACTTAGCAAGTGAACTAAAAAAATCATATAAGAGAGCAAAACTGAACATGTGTACAAAAAAGAGCAAGTAAAATAAAGAACAAGTTCGGAGAAACATGTTCACTCACTCAGTTTAGTGAGCAACTTATTTTTGTTCACTCACTCATGAGCAACCCAACACTAGTAACGATGATA
>JBAMCJ010007662.1:0-78307 GCA_037075205.1 Drosophila prostipennis | reverse complement strand
CACGCACGAAATATATATGTCAAAAAAATGCGTATTTTACACACACCACCATTTGATACATATATGCGTGTGTACGTTTGTGTGTGTGCAATGCAGCTGACTAAGGAATTGAGGTTCGCTCAAATTCAAATTCAAGATAATACTGATATCTTTTTGCTAAAAGAAAATTTCATTTACATTTCCACAACAGATTTAAGACATTTTGTAACCGATTTTTGTGATTAAAATTCAAATCGCATTGATAATATTAAAAGAACATTAAATATTCAAACCAATTGATTCTCTTGCTATTTATTACACGTGCCTTATATTGCTTAAACAAATGCAAATTTTTAAACAATTTGATTCACGGCGTCCCCCTCCACCTGTCTTCCTGCTATTAATAATATAATTCTAATCGAGGTGGAAAATGAATTAAAACTAAAATACTGAAAACAAAATAACAACTTTTAAACTTAACTTATGCAAGCAATTCAAAGGAATGGGATGGAATGGATTGGAAGGAAGGACAATGGTTGTTTTTGCAAGTTTTTGTTTTTTTTTAAGAGTTTGCATACACACAAAAAAATTTGATTGGTAAAATTGACGTATACGGATAGTTACGTAACTATAAAAAAAGATTTACGTGTATTTTGTTTTTGCTTTGGGTGTGTGTATAGGTGAGTTGTGTGTATTTGTTGTTGTGAAAGTAATTATTTAATTAGTAGAATTGAACATTTTTGTGGTTGAGAACAGTTTTACAATTATATTGGTTAATTTTACCAATTTTTTTTTGAGTGTAGGACATAATACTGTTGTTTTTGTGGAAACTATGAAATGATTTCTCGGCATTTAGGGTAATCTTGGGAATTTTTAAAATTTTAAATAAGTAGTAAAGGTAAAGGTCTGTCAATATATGTAGCTGTTCTATATACATACACATTTTCAATCTTAATTTCCGCAGGCGAAGCTGCGGCCCACCTTGCTAGTTTATTATATAGCTCTGCCACAAGCCTTCTGATTCTCGCTCCTGAAGGATTTTCTAAAAAGGTTGTTTACACAAAGGTTTTCCAAAAAACGCGCCAATAAGAAAGTCCTGACTACCGTACTCCGAACTAATTTTAAGCGAACGAAGTCGCTCCGGGTATAGCTAGCTATACCCTAGCAGGTGGGCGGTTCTTTTACAAACCGAACACCTTTTATTGGGTCACAGTTTTGATTTGCCTGAAACTTTTTTACACGTACTATTCGGAAAATAAGTAAACACGTGTATCAGGATTTGACCGAAAAAAAATTATTTTTTTAGTTAAAATTTTTTTAAGTTTGCCAAAAATTGTAAAATTTGAAAAAGTACCCTCTCATTGAAAATCTGTATCTCCGGTTATATGAATCCGATTGACTTCATGTCTTCTGCATTAATTCCTCTAAACCTCTTCTTTCAAAATAAAATTTCTAAAAAAAAAAATTTTTAAGTTCTTAAAAATAAAAACAAATTAAGATTTAAAATCATTTTTTAACCATTGCCCCCACAAAAAAATCTAAATAAATTCGTTAAAAATACTTAAAAAGTGTTTAAAGCTTGAAAAATTAAACTTAAGCATTTGGGCCATAGAATAACTAATGATCCAAAAATCAAATTGATCGGAGCAGCGGTATATATATTTTTAAAATCGAAAAGTTAATTTTAAATCAAATAAAAACACCTCTTAACGAGGTAAAAAACTAGTGACGATCCCACCTTGAACATACAAAAGTTCTGATATCAACATTTGTGACGAAAAATTATTACACTCGTCATTAAATAGACTTTCTAATATTTTCTCATTCGGCCCGCACTAGCAAACTATTCCAGCCACTTTCCCTTCACAGGCATTCTCTATTGCAGCGTGCCGAATGAGAAAATATTAGAAAGTCTATTTAATGACGGGTATTTTCAAAAGGAATACAACTAAAACATTGCGAGGGGGCATTTATCCCCACCGGCCCGAACAGCTCCAAATTTCGAAATTTTCTTTTTTTCACTTTCACCGCTCTCTCTTCCAAGCCAATTGATTTTCTTAAAGTCTTGGTATGCAATCCTTTTAGTTTTTGCAATACCTTTCGATTGGTGTATTACTCATTACGATCGGACTATCACAGCAGATTTTCAATTTTGCGGCTATATAATAGTAGTCGCCTTCGCACACTCTCCTGGTGCGCTTCGTCACTACATGGACTGCCGTCCATAGTGATGTAGCCCCCAAATTATGGGGGATATCGAAAACCTGAAATTCTGCAATATCCAAATTTCGAAATTCCAACCACTTTAGAAATTAAGCATTAAAAATCGGTCTTTCACTTTATAATCTTTAGAGATACATTGTAACTTTGTAGAAAGTAGTATTATAACTGCAAGGGTATATAAGCTTCGGCTGGCCGAACATAGCTTCCTTTCTTGTCCTATATGATTTAGTCGTCCGATTTTTTTACAATTTAATCTGAAATTCAGAAATATATAAGAAATAATATTCCTAAGAGAAGATTGTAAAATATAATTTTGAACCAATATTTTCCTGATTATTCCTATGGGAGCTATAGGTTATAGTTGTCCGATCCGGCTGGTTCCGCCCTTTGTACTACTTGCAATAGAAAGAAGTGTATTGGGAATGTTTTATTCTGATAGCTTTAAAACTGAGAGACTATTTTGCGTAGAGTATAACCCATTTCTCATATCCACATTCGTTTGGTACCATATGCCAAATATGTTTTCAAAAAAAAAAATATATATATATATAATGAGTACATTTTTTTTTAATGTTATCTTAAGACTGAAGGAAATGAAAGTAGTTTTCCATGCTCTCTGGGTCAGTAGACATGTGGTACTTCATTTTCATCTAGTATGATCAGAACTTGATGTGGGGTGTAGGCCGTTTGCCGTTCTAGACCCCGCATTTTGAAAAAAAAATTTTCCCCGTTGAGCACGAAAGTCGAGCTTTTGGACTTAGCCAGCACAAAATTAGCACGAAATTATGTTGTACTTTATTTTTATCTAGTATGATCAGAACTTGATGCGGTTGTTTGCCGTTCTACACCCCGCATTTTGGCTATATAACAAAATGTTTTTCACTCGAGCACGAAATTTGCAAATTAGGCCCGAAATTAGCACGCTTAGATTAAAAATAAACCTGATCGGAGTAATGTGGGGTGGGGCTCGAGCGACCTCAGTAGACAACATTAACTTTCTAAAGGAACTCAACTAAAATTAATTGAATTTTTTTAAACACGGTTATATAACGTCAAAATGTATAAAAAATTATTCAACCAAACCCAATTGTTGGGATTTACATTTTAAAACAAGATAGAATGATACAGTCGAGTGGCTCGACTATCAAAAAGGTGTGTTTCAAAACTATACGACACCAAGACATTTTTTTTGAAATTTTGTAGAACTGTTAGACTACATATTCTTATCGCACACTCTCCGATTCGATTCGTCACTATGTGGATCCGTTAGCAGCTATCAACTTGCAACCATTTCTAAAATATTTTTTTGTTTGAAAGTATAACAACATAAGTCTTAAAGGTTTTACGTGACCGAATGTTTTTGCAAGGCCTTTCTGATTGGTATAAATAGCAATGGCATCAGCTAAAGAGTTCAACAGATTAGTTCGCTTTTTAGTAAAATGCAGTTCAAATCAAATAATCGGACTCCCAATTTACAGTTCATGATATTAATGGCGCTAACTGTGAATACCTCCTGTCATGACAGTTTAAAAGCGGTGCCAAAGAAAAGTATCATTCTGGAAACCCATGTTCCATTAAAACGCGTAAGCGATGCAAGATTGTTCAATGGTAACCTTTGGAGCGAAGATTTTCCCAGCTTAAGTAGTAGACATTCGCTGGAACTTGGGCCCACACACAAAGAAGTTTTAAACGCCTTATCAGAGTCTAAGCAGGCCTCAGCCAACGTTGTTATTGCGCAGCAGCAATTACATGCTGCAAAGGAAAATTTGTTAAATCAACAGAGAATTGCCACGGAAAAGCAAACCCAGGCTGTAATAATAAAGCAAAAGTCTCATGCAGCTGCTGCAATTCAGCGTTCTGATGCTATTCAACAACGACTCGCAGCATCGAAGGCAGCGGTGGCTTACGCTGCAGCACATGCTGCTGCAATTGAGATTCAAAATACTGAACACGAAGCTGCGAAGCTTGGCCGCTTTACTCGAAATGGTCACCCTAGCGCTGGACACCACATCGCATCTTTAACATCAACCAAAAGTCTTTTGCCTCTATCTTATTTGGAACCGATTAACTATGGTCCCTGGTTTGATGGTCAGACTTAAATTCCTTAAAAAGCTCGTAATTGATTGCTATAAAATGAATTTGTACATGTTTAAGTAAGTTTAAGGACATGCTAAAATAAATTCGTTTGTGTGACGGACATTCATAATTCATTCATTTCAGCCTAGATTGACGTGCATATAAAGGGCATTTAAAAATATTTCCCCGGCTCATTTAGTGGGATATTTTACCCTCAAACTGTAGATTAATTAATTCAAATAATGGACAAACATACAATTTAAAAAAAAATAATAAAACAAAATATATATTGGAACAACAAAGGTCAAAATAAAAATAAAAACAACGGACCACAAATCAGACATTAAAAACAAGAAAGGAAGCTAGCTTCGGCCAGTCGAAGCTTATATACCCTTGCAGATAATTCCTATTAATCACTAATTTTCCGATCGTTCCTATGGCAGTTATATGATATAGTAGTTCGATATTGATAAAATTAAAGTTCGAAAACATTTAAAAAGAGTCATATTCCTGAGTAGAAGAGAATACAATAAAAGTCAACGAAGCAATAATTCATTTCCTATTATACTCCCATTAATTTTCCGATCGTTCCTATGGCAGCTATATGATATAGTCGTCCGATTTTGAAAAAAATTTATTCGAAATTCAGAATTAGATAAAAAATGGCATTTCCAAAGGTAGGAGGTTATAGGTTCAAAAACACCCAAGACATATTTTTTTTACATTTTTTTCCCGATTATTCCTATTGGAGCTATATGATATCGTTGTCCGATCCGTCTCGTTCCGACTTATATACTACCTGCAACAGAAAGAAGACTTTTGGAAAGTTTTAGCCCGATAGCTTTAAAACTGAGAGACTAGTTTGCGTAGAAATAGACAGAAGGACGGACAGAAGGACATGGCTAGATCGACTCGTCCAGTGATGCTGAACAAGAATATATACTTTATAGGGTCGGAAACGTCTCCTTCACTGCGTTGCAAACTTCTGACTGAAATCATAATACCCTCTGCAAGGGTATAAAAAATCACAATAATTTAAACATGCCAGAAACAGCACTTGCAACCCACTGTGCGAGCAAACGGCACTTGCCCAATTTCAATGGTGCGAGTTTGGTACAGCAAGAAGACATTCGACTGAATTTCAAGACAGACACAGAAAACGTTGCACATATACACAGACACTTACTGGAGAAACAAAAATACTTAGGTTAGTTACTCTCTTGAGTAACTACCTGCATCCAGACCTTGAGCCAGACCACCCAAACTTAAAGTATCAAACAAAACACCAAAAATAAAAAAAAAATTCAAAAATCCTTTTTAAGATTTCTAACAACTTGAACCTAACAAAAAGTTGCAAAAAAGTACTTATTTCGTCCAATTATTTCTTGAGGGTCTAGTCTGGTAATATCCGTTTGTTATTTTACTGTCACATTGCCGACCAAATGAATAAGATGGGATACAATTAGTATATTCTTTAAAATATGATGCAGGGGTCCAAATCTACCAGGAACCCCAATCATTCTTCTTGGTATGTTTAAAAAAATAATTTTCCTTATTAGTGTCATTAAGAACAGCTAATGAAACTATTTTTTTCCATTGCAATGGAAATGGCTTTGCTTACAGAATTTGTAGTAAATTCCTATTTTTTTCAATGGTTGAAATTAATTAGTGCTCTTACTTCTGCTACAATATGAAAAATACTTTTTGAAAAATAAAACCTAAGCATTTGATCCACAGAACTGACTATTGATCGAAAATCATATTGATCGGAGTAGCAGTTTAAGTTTTTAAAATCCAAAACAAATTTTAAATTAAATTGCCTTTTCCCCTCCCCATTTCCTGACAATACTACCCCTCCCCCTCATCAGTTTTTTTGGCTGTTGCTTTCTCGGCCGTCGCTCTCTGGGCATCTGCTCCTGGGTTTCGCTCTCTCGGCAGGCTCCCACAAAATGCTACGCAATAACTTAGAAAATCTAAATAAATTCGTTAAAAATACTTAAAAAGTGTTTAAAACTTGAAAAATTAAACTTAAGCATTTGGACCATAGAATAACTAATGATCCAAAAATCATATTGATCGGAGCAGCGGTATATATATTTTTAAAATCGAAAAGTTAATTTTAAATGTAGCCCCCAAATTATGGGGGATATCGAAATTTCTTTAAGATTTCCAATGAGGCCTTTTTAAAACCTGAAATTCTGCAATATCCAAATTTCGAAATTCCAACCACTTTAGAAATTAAGCATTAAAAATCGGTCTTTCACTTTATAATCTTTAGAGATACATTGTAACTTTGTAGAAAGTAGTCGTTTTAATTTTTGACAATTTAATATTAACATTTTTAATAGGCTATAATATATTTGGAATCCCAGGAGCAGCACCGATCGAGTGAGGACTAAACTTTGGGTACATATTATAACTGCAAGGGTATATAAGCTTCGGCTGGCCGAAGCTAGCTTCCTTTCTTGTCCTAAATGATTTAGTCGTCCGATTTTTTTACAATTTAATCTGAAATTCAGAAATATATAAGAAATAATATTCCTAAGAGAAGATTGTAAAATATAATTTTGTTCCAATATTTTCCTGATTATTCCTATGGGAGCTATAGGTTATAGTTGTCCGATCCGGCTGGTTCCGCCCCTTGTACTACTTGCAATAGAAAGAAGTCTATTGGGAATGTTTTATTCTGATAGCTTTAAAACTGAGAGACTATTTTGCGTAGATACAGACAGACGCACAGACGGACGGACAGACGGACATGGCTAGATCGACTCCTCTAGTTATACTGATTAATAATTATATACTTTGAAGGCTCGGAAACGTCTCCTTCACTGCGTTGCCAACTTCAGACTGAAATCATAATACCCTCTGCAAGAGTATAACCAATTTCTCATATCCACATATGGTCGGTACCATATGCCAAATATGTTTTCAAAAATATATATTTTACTAATGAGTACATTTTTTTTTTTAAATCTCAAGGCTGAAAGTGAGGCCGTCACTATTTTCTTATCTCGTTCAGAGGTGCTTGAGTTTTATTTCCAGAAACAGGAAATGAAAGTAGTTTTCCATGCTCCCTGGGTCAGTAGACAACATTAACTCTCTGAGGAACTCAACTAAAATTAATTGAATCTTTTTAAACACGGTTATATAACGTCAAATGTAAAAAAAATTATACAACCAAACGCAATTGTTGGGATTTACATTTTAAAACAAGAGAGAATGATACAGTCGAGTGCCTCGAGTATCAAATACCCGTTACTCAGCTAAATACTGTGAGAAAGATGGAGAAGAGCAAGCAGGCTGAAAATTAATTATTTGCTCATAATGAGTCGTCCGATTTAATAAATTTGTTCTACATTTGGGTAGGTATTGCTGAATCAAAAAAAAGGGCATTTACACTTTACACTTCATTACAGGAATCCTAAGATTCTGCATGCTTCTACCTTCTACAGTTTCCGAGTTCTCAGCGTTATTCGGACGGACAGACAGACAGACGGACATGGCTAGATCGACGCGGCTATTTATCCTGATCAAGAATATATATAAGGCATTATCCGAAAAACAGGCCACCCAAAACTGCATTTTATGCCGTTTTTTTCGTATTTTTTACGTCAAACAAAACAAGAAAGGAAGATAGCTTCGGCCAGCCGAAGCTTATTTACCCTTGCAGATAAGTCCTTTTAATTACTAATTTTCCGTCCGTTTCTAAGGCAGCTATATGATATAGTAGTTCGATAAATTAAAATCGAAATTCGAAAACATTTAAAAAGAGTCATATTCCAGAGTAGAAGAGAATACAATAAAAGTCAACGAAGCAATAATTTATTCCCTATTATATTCCCATTAATTTTCCGATCGTTCCTATGGCAGCTATATGATATAGTCGTCCGTTTTAAAAAAAATTTTATTCGAAATTCAGAATTAGATAAAAAATGGCATTTCCAAAAGTAGGAGGTTATAGGTTCAAAAACACCTAAGATAAATTTTTTTTACATTTTTTCCCCCGATTATTCCTATAGGAGCTATATGATATAGTTGTCCGATCCGGCTCGTTCCGACTTATATACTATATACAATAGATATAAGACTTTTGGGAATCATAATACCCTCTGTAAGGGTATAAAAAGTGCTATTTGATGGATGTCACATGTAGGGTTTCCACCCAAGTTTTTGGGTATACTTTTATTGAGAAGCTACCACTTTTATTTATCGGTTAAGTCGTTCAAGAACAAAATCATGTCCTATTTGTAGGGTGGCAACCCTACATCACCATCATCATCATTGTTAAAGTCGAATAATCCGCAAATTCTTCAGGTCAAAAAATACGCGAATTCTTTAGGTCAAATGAATCGCGAATAGTGAAAACAGTTACATAACTGAAATATTGCTGCATTCTCAATTATGACCATGGTATTTTCCCGTCATAATTTAATGAAAGAACGAATCAAATAAAATTCGCGAATTCTTCCGGCTTAACTTTGTATTGCGAACAACTTCAAAGATCTTGCAACTTAATCGAAAGTAATCAGATCCATAAAACCAATATTTATCCTGCCTTCACAAAAAAGTTGTACAAAAAGGCCCATTTTTCACCTTAAATCAATTTTTAAAATAGCTTAATGTTAAAATATAATTTTTTTTATTATATGTATTGAAACTACATGGCCAAACGAACAAGGACCAATTTAAACCATATTTAAATTCTTAATACCATGGCCGCAAATGCGAATTGAGTTTTATTTTGAGTTTTATAAAATAAAACTTACACATAATGGTTATTGATGATTTTTATTTTTTTTACTCATCAATAACGATTACTGCCTGAGTTTTATTAAAAAAACTCAAAATATAATTTTACCATTGATTTTTAAAAATAAAACTCACAAAATAAAAATCATTGCAGATTTGCATAACTTGACCAATTTGGAACTTATTGGTGTTCTTCATTTTTTTGTAGCACTTTTCTAAGTGGATGATTTTTTTAGTCAGGAAAATTTGAACTAACTGTTATTTACGGTCCCTGAAAATATTACCTACCCAACCTGACCCCAAAAATGTTAGGTCGTTTGGGTTTGGGTAAAATTTTACCTATTTACCCAAATACCCAAACCCAAACGACCCAAGTCAAATGGATTTCAAGTAGATCAGTTCGGGTTTAAGGTTACCCAAATAACTTTTATAAAAAATCACTTTTTAAATAAGACCATGATCAGAATTTTCACAGGTCATCGACCCGTCGCGAATTCTTAAGGCCAAGATGGTTATTTGTGTATAATATTTAAAATTAAAGGATACGATATATCGACATTTGTTTTAACTTCTTCCGCCAATGGCCGAGAGATGGTCATTAGTGGTCGAACAAAACGGCCAATACATAATTGATTAATTATAAGTCCTGATATAAATAAATCATCTTTGAAAATAATGAAAAAAACGACATGACTTTCTTGCCAACCCAATAAAACTACAAAACCTACCAAAAACAAGAAAGGAAGCTAGCTTCGGCCAGCCGAAGCTTATATACCCTTGCAGATAATTCCTATTAATCACTAATTTTCCGATCGTTCCTATGGAAGTTATATGATATAGTAGTTCGATATTGATAAAATTTAAATCGAAATTTGAAAACATTTTAAAGGAGTCATATCCCAAAGTAGAAGAGAATACAATAAAAACCAACGAAGCAATAATTTATTTCCTATTATATTCATATTAATTTTCCGATCGTTCCTATGGCAGCTATATGATATAGTCGTCCGACTTTAATAAAAATAAAATCGAAATTCGAAAACATTTAAAAAGACTCATATCCCAGAGTAGAAGAGAATACAATAAAAGTCAACGAAGCAATAATTTATTTCCTATTATATTCCCATTAATTTTTCGATCGTTCCTATGGCAGCTATATGATATAGTCGTCCGATTTTAAAAAAATTTTATTCGAAATTCAGAATTAGATAAAAAATGGCATTTCCAAAAGTAGGAGGTTCTAGGTAAAAAACACCCAAGATACATTTTTTTTACATTTTTTCCCCGGTTATTGATATAGTTGTCCGATCCGGCTCGTTCCGACTTATATACTACCTGCAATAGATATAAGACTTTTGGGAAAGTTTTAGCCCGATAGCTTTAAAACTGAGAGACTAGTTTGCGTAGAAACAGACGGACAGACGGACATGGCTAGATCGACTCGTCTAGTGATGCTGATCAAGAATATATATACTTTATAGGGTCGGAAACGTCTCCTTCACTGCGTTGCAAACTTCTGACTGAAATCATAATACCATCTGCAAGGGTATAAAAATGGCATTTCCAAAAGTAGTATAGGTAGTTATAGGTTCAAAAACACCCAAGATATAATTTTTTTAAATTTTTTTCCGATTATTCCTATGGTAGCTATATGATATCGTTGTCGGATCCGGCTCGTTCCGACTTATATACTACCTGCAACAGAAAGAAGACTTTTGGAAAGTTTTAGCCCGATAGCTTTAAAACTGAGACACTAGTTTGCGTAGAAACAGACAGACCGACGGACGGACAGACGGACATGGCTAGATCGCTGCGTTGCAAACATCTGACTGAAATCATAATACCCTCTGCAAGGGTATAACAACAAACAAATAATCAGAACCAAATTGACAGGAAGGAAGGGCTGTAGGGCAATCCCTCGCCAACACTGGAAAAAATTGTTTACTCCCTATCGACAACAAGAAGATCATCGCATAAAAATGAAAGAAGACCCCATCGGACAGTATTGTGAGGATAAATATAATTTTATTTAAAATAGGGGTTTTTAAGGAAAATGCATTTAAGACAAGCTAATTTTTTATGAAATAACAGTGAGAAATAAAGAGAACAATCTGGAAAATTTAATAGATAGTTTCGGCGAATTAAATTTAAAAATGGCAACCGGAGGTTCAGCACTAAACTTCTCTGCAGGTACACTCAAAAACAAATTTTAGAAAATCGCCTATGGATTTGCTTCACTGGCGATTTTTTCTATATGTCTGGAAAATTTCTTAATTTTAATTCCTTTTTTATTAATTTGAAGAAAATTTTCCTTACCAGTAGAAAATTTGTTTTATTTTAAAGAAAGAAATCGCCAGTGAAGCAAATCCATAGGCGATTTTCTAAAATTCAGGGCGATTAATTTTTTGAGTGTAGTATAGGCACAGCTGGCGGCCTAACAGTGGAATTAATTAATAGATTAAAAAACGTTCAGTCGAATGAAGTAAGCAGGAAAATAGAAGGTTTAGAAGAAAGATTAGGCACATATGCAAACACTGTTGAGGATTAGAAAATACAAACAATCGACCCAACTATAAAGTGCGATACAACACTTGAAGTGGTAAAATCTTTACCAAAGTTCACCGGGGAACCAACACAATATGTAGGTTGGAGGGAAGCTGCAGAAACTGTTATGATTCTTTATAAAATTCAAAGTCAACAATACATTATCGCTTTAACAATTTTACGAAATAAAATTATGGGAGCTTACCAATCATGGCACCGTTTTAAACTTTCAAGATGTCTTATCTAGATTGGATTTTAGCGATAAACGACCAATACATATTCTAGAGTCAGAACTAAGTATTCTCAGGCAGGGACGAATGACAGTTACTGAATACTATAACGAAGTTAATGAAAAAACAAGAGAGAAAAAGACGCGATTTTGTGTTTTTGAGGTAGGACAGATGCCTAGAGAACCAAGGAGGCTTTAATGAGTTTCCAACGGAAACTTCGGGGACAAAGGTATCTAAGGAAGAGCAAACCGATTCATTAAACCAAAGAACTGCGCTATCAAGGTCAGTGAAAGAGTATAAGGTCGACCAGTTTAGACGGTCCAAGTGGGAATTTAATCCAATATAATCGGTTTTCCTAAAACACTTAACGCGTTGTGGGGCAGACTGATTCGTAGATTCAAAATTTATATCAACGCTTAGACATAGAGCGGGATGGTACAAATCTTCCGGTGTGGACACAGTATCGCATCTGGAAACGTTTGCCACAGACACATCACTAACAAAAATTAGGTCAAGGATCCTTTCTCTAAAGTTTTTTATGGAATTAACTTGTCCAAGTGACAAATTAGTTAACCCATCTACAAATTCATGTTGATTTTCAGGGAATAAATTATTAGAGTCTGAGTTAGGAAGCCATGAAAGATGAGGTAAGTTAAAATCACCCAGGACAATAAGTTGATCGGCGTCACCAACAGATAAAGAAACGACAGAAATAGCTGAAAGGTGATGAAGATAAATAGCAGGATCAGAGCCAGGGGTTATGTAGGAGCAAGTAAGAAATACATTACATTTATCGGTAGTAATTTTAACTGCAATAAATTCAATGCTGTGAATATTATCATAAGGAAAAAGTTCAGAAGAATGAGAGTTTAGTACCGCAATTAGAACGCCACCACCACGAGTTGGGCGGTCTAATCTGTAAATAGAAAACTTGTTAACGAATATTTCTTGATCATAAACAGTTGAGTTGAGCCACGTTTCAGTTATAGCAATAATGTCAAAATCCAGCAAGGTGCTGTTAGAGTAAACTCTTTTTAGTTTCCCCAACAGACTACGAACATTCTGATAAGCAACAGATATTGAGCGATTTAGTTTTTTGATTCAACAGAATTGGGATCCTGAGATGCGCCTTTGCGGATATATTCGTGCATTATAGTGTGCTCCGGCCAAATTGTGGGATCTAAAGATTTAGAAAACATAGATTTTGGAAGAGTAATTTTGAAAGAATAGATATCACGTGGTTGTTTGAAATTAAATTTAAAGACACTTATACTACTAGGTTGTGCGCCCAATTTTTGGCACAGGTAGTTTTTAACACAATCAGCAGTGGCTTCCGGATTGAGACGAGAAACAAAGACAGACCTATTAGGTGCAATGCCCCTGAGGGGTAGATCCGCCGTATTGGATCTGGGAGCCACGCCTGATAGTGGCATAGCACTGAGGGGTTGATTAGCAGTCGGTGCGATTGTAGTAGCCTGATCTGGGTTTGAATGTAGTGAGCCAGGGCCAGGTACTAGCTGTTGAGGAGTTAAAGAGCCTTCTACAGTCGTACCGGTATTTTGGTTAGGCTGCAATCCAGATGCTCCAGGCTCCGTCGATTCGGAGAGCCAATTCGATCCAGAGCAAGCAAGGCGATGAGAGAGACGCAGCGCTCAAAGTGAAGTGCACGGAGAGAGGACCGTTAGGACACTTGAGAGAGCAATTGGCGAGCGGGTGTAAATAACAGACGCGACAAACGGCGATAGAGAACAAAAACAAAGCACCAGCAAAGCCCTTTTGTGGCTACAGCTGATAAATTGAAATTCAATTAATCTGCTTATTGGCGCGTTGTAATGTTTATATACGATGCGTAAAGTGTTAAGCGGGGTTTTAGAATGATATTCTCCAATTTTAGGATTATATACGTTCGGTGTAACCACGATTAAAAGGTAATTTCAAGAGCTCAGATAAAACACAACCGGTCAGTATCGATGCCGAAAAGTTGAAAAAAAAAGTTGAAAAAAAATCCACCAGATTTGCCCAATGCTTTGGCAAAGGTCCAGGAATTAGAATCAAACAATTTCCGTGCTCAATTTGCAAACAGGTTTAATGGATTTAATAATGAAAATAAATACCAGGGAAACAACTTACGATTTGATCAAGTACGACAAAATAGTAATAATAATAAAACGGGCAATCATTGGGGTAATATCCAAAATTATAACTGGCCACAAAAGGGAAATTTTTGGCAAAACAATAACCAAACTAACACTCAAAAGCAACAAGCTGTCAAGCCAATGGATGTCGATCCATCGATTCAACTCCAGAATAAACCTAATAACAATCGACAGCCGAATAATAATTGGCAGCCGAATAATAATTGGTAGCCGACTAATAATTGACAGCCGAATAATAATTGGCAGGCAAATAATAATCAAGGAAGATCTAATAATAATTATTATCAAAATAATAACACTATGCAGCATCAAAAATTTACCTCGATGGATGTTATATTTTTGAATTCGTTACGAATTCCCAAGTTAAACTGCATTTTTCAAAAGGTTCCCCGACGCAAGGATTCTTAGCAAAAAGATACACTCTTTATTTTTCAAACCCCATACTTAGAATAATTTTAGGATTTTTATTAAGGGAGAAACAAATTTTAGAAAACATAGTCAAAAAACATAAAAGCATACAGCTGCGGTCAAAATAGTAGTAGTGTTGCCGCCCTGTGTTTTTAAAAGTTTGTTGTTGTCACTTTTCTTATCCAATTAGTCTAATAGTACAATTATAATCAATACAAATTTACCAGGAGAAGATAAATTACAACAAGAAACCTTTAAAAACACAGGGCAACAACACTACTACTATTTTGACCGCAGCTGTATGCTTTCATGTTCAAATTACTATCACCCAAATCAAAATAAAGAGCAAACTTAAGCTCAAGAAAGGGAACCAGATTGAACTGTAAATCAGCAAGCAAATAAATTAAATAGATTAAACTATATCAATAAAGATCAATTTTTTAGATGCCTTAGATGCCTTTTTTAAATAGGGTAGACAGAAAAACCAAGAAGCAGTTAAAGATTTTAATAGATGCAGGAGCCACTGCTTGTTATATAAAAAAGGGAATTTTTGAAAATAAAAATGAATATCTAAAAAGGTAACTACAGTTCATGGGTATTCAATCATTAAGTATTACCATGTTATAAATATATTTAGAACACGACATTTATTTTATGAAATAGAAGGAATAGAATAGAAGAAAAAATGGGAGCTATAATAAATATAGAAAAGGGAGTCTTGGAATATAAAGGGAAAACAGAAAAGTTAAAATATTATGATAATGAGGAAATGAAATAACTTTAATTAAAGAAAAAAATAATATTCTTCCGTTAAAAAAATGTATTATTCAAAAATATTTTGATTATAAAAGTACTAAAGACACAGATTCATTACTTGTGGAAATTAGTGAGAAAAACTTGGGATTCGAAAATCCTGAGAATGCCAACGATGAAATTTCCGTCAACAAAAAATTAAATAGTTATGGATCAACAAATCCGGAACGCGCCGACGATGAAATTTCCGTCAACAAAAAATTAAATAGTTTGGGATCAACAAATCCTGAGCACGCCGACGATGAAATTTCCGTCAACAAAAAAATTATTGGTTTTGGATCTAAAAATCCTAAACACCCCGACGTCGATTTTTCCGTCAACAAAAGAATAAAAAATATAGAAACTAATGAGCCCAAGCGACACAAAATGATCATTATTAATATGACCAGTACAAATCAGGGACCGTAATCATTATGAGTTTTATTTTAAAACTCACACAATAATCATTTAGGGTATTCAATTGAGTTGCAAAAGTGTTAAATTTGTAAGTTTGCCAGACTAGAATTGTGAACGCCCTATATTTTAAAAAATCTTTGCAAGAAATTGACGTTCAATATAAAGACAACTTTTAAATTTTTTTATTGCTTAAACTATTTGCTTAAAAATGTAGAGCTGTGAAAGAAAAGAAGGCTTTGTAATTTTCTGTCATTAAAAAAAACCCAACTTTTCAGTATATTTTTAGTATTTTAGCTTAAATTCCTACCCATTATTAACCCCCTATTTTTACACAAGTACAACAGATTTGTATACATAGGCTGGGGTGTTGTAGGCCTTGAAAACTATTTTGTATGGAAATTTTTGTTGGAACAGCTTACACTTTTACACTTCTCAAACGTTTGCAACGCAATTGAATACCCTAATTACACCAGTTTACAAAATAAAATCGACCTCTTCCTCATCGAAGATAACCTTAATTTTCCGGTTAAGTACATCTCCCTGATTAAGAAATGGGCACTTAAAATTTTTTGTATGGTGTCAATTTTTTTTAAAGTGTATAAAACGTTTTTTGCCACTTTTTATTTTCTATCTTGAGTTTTGATAACCTGATTTGGGTCATATTATACTCAATTTACAGGTAATAGAATGTTCTTTAACTTTCCTATACACAGCATCGAGTTCCAGTCATTAGTTTAGGAGGTACACTTCGTCAAAGCTGAAAAAGTTGGAAAAAGTGTGAAAAAATGCAAAAAAGCTGGCATAAATGGCATCTTTAAAAATACACGCATAAAAACCGAAATTATTTTTATAACTTTTTTGATCAACAAAAATAAAACTCAAAAATAATCATTTCTTTTGAGTTTTAAAATAAAAATCAAAAATAATCATTATTTCTGATCGGAAAAAAAAAACACAAAAATAATGATTATTGTTGAGTTTTATTTTTTTCGCTCAGAATGCAGACGTACCACCTCTGAAAAAAAAACTTGAACATGGCTTCTGCATTCCGTTAAATGGTATCATTCTTATAGTCAGTAAAGGAGATACTTCTAGCCTTTGTTTATGTTTATGTATTTAAACAAACATTATGTTTATGTATTTAACCATGGATTGCAGTCGAAATGCACTTGTCTTTTTCTCTCACTCTACAAGAACTAATTAACCAATGAAGGCCGCCAGCTCGACAATACATACTGGAACAACATTTAACAAAGTGCCACCGCTTTTTGAAATCTCTAGAATCTCTTATTCTTAAGAACAGCTTATCCTCTTCTTCTTAAGAATTCGCGGCTTTTGCAGAACTAATTTAAATATCAAACCATGTATAGAAAAGGGTTTTAGGTAAGTAGAAGTTGGTTAACAAAGTCTGAAGTACTAGTTGTTCTTAAGAATTCGCGGTTCTTAAAAAATCGATTTCAGATACGATTTTATATCGTAAAAACACGAAATAAATCCGTTGAAAAAATAGGTACAAACTTAAAGTTTACATCCTACCGAATAAAACAAGCCGAATATGGCCCAAATCCATGGAAAATTGGAATTATGGAGGATTTTTAAAGTTCGGATTTTTCACCTTTTTTTGGTTGACAGAGTCCAAATTTAAGATTTATCATAGGCGGTGGCATGTAAACAAAAATGATTGGTGTTGGCAGTGGATATCTGCCGCGATATAAGAAAAAATTCGAAAAAAGTCCAAAATTTAATTTAATTAAAAAAAACTGTGCTGTAAACTTTGGCTGTAAACTAGTGTTATGTGTAAAAAAATATAATAATACCAGATAACATTTACTGCTGCAGTTTTATTGTTGTTTCGTATTGTTTTTAATAGCCCACATTTTTAAAGATTTTGGTTAGTATAAATGCAATTCTGTTGTGTTTAGTTATACCTATCGAAATGTAGAAGAAATTTTTTAAATTTATATCTCCATCTCCCTCGCACTCCCTTTAGCCGAGTGACGGGTATTAGATAGTCGGGACACCAACCCGACTATAGCGTTCTCTCTTGTTTTTTTTAGTCAGTTTGGGCATTATCTTATTAATTCTTTCTTTTCCGTATCGAAAAAAACTTTTCCGTAAATTATATAAAAAAAATTTTTTTTTTGTTTTATTAAAAGGATGGTTTACGCCAAACGCTGTGGGATTTGGCTACGTTGAAATTTTGGATCCAAAATTTTACAAAAATATGCTCAATAGATGTAAGCAACTTTCTGCTTTTACACTTTTAAAAAATATTGATTTTTGGGGAAGTTACATTAAAGAACAAATCGTTCGTCACATTACCCTACAACTTTTAAAAGTGCAAAAAAAGAAGGGTTCACTCCGAACGCTGTTGGATTTGGCTGCGTTGGAATTTCGAAAAAAATATTGATTTTTAGAAAAGTTACATTCAAAAAACGAATCGTTCGTCACCTTACCCTACACTCCCCTAATATTTTACAAAGTGCAAATATAAAAATTTTTCTCGAAAAATCTAAATTCTTTAAATTAGAAGCCTCATTTCTAGGGTACATTGTTTCTCATAATGTAATTAAAACGGATCCCGAAAAAATTGCCACAACTACCAAATATCCGATTCCACGTAATATTAGAGAACTCCGAAGTTTTCTAGGTTTAACAGGGTATTACAAAAAATTTGTCCGTAACTAATAGTTACTATGCAAAAATTGCTAAGCCATTAAAAAAATATCTAGGAGGGGAAAATGGAAAGGTTTCTAAAAGAATGTATAATAAAGTTTTAATACAGTTTGACGAATCAGCTGTACAAGCTTTCAACGAGCTAAAAGAGAATCTAAAAGCACAAGTCGAATTAGTTCAGCCAGATTATAGGGGAGTGTAGGGTAATGTGACGAACTCGTCGAATCTCATATATGTCGTCAAGACAAAAATTCCAAATAAATGTAGTCGTCTCCCCTTATCGTGTCGACAATGTTTTTACAGTAATATTAATAAGAAGTCCCGTAATTTCTTCGTGAGGTTTTTATTCCCGTTACTCGTAGCTAAAAGCTCCATGTCCCTCGCACTCCCTTCAGCTGACTTACGTTTATTAGATAGTCGGGACACCAACCCGACTACAGCGTTCGCACTCCCTTTAGCTGAGTGACGGGTATTAGATAGTCGGGACACCAACCCGACTATAGCGTTCTCTCTTGTTTTTTCTAAAAAGGTGGCGCCCAAATTAGCAAACCTATTCAATTTATTTGTGTTTCAGCAGTGCCAGAATGAAGATGTGTTGAAAATAAAATCAAATAAATATATACACGTATAAATAAGATCTTAATCAACAGTTTTTGGTACTTGGCGTTTTTTTATTTTGCGCCGTTTGAGAGTGACACCGTTTTTGCTCCAAGTGTACCTTGTAGGGTATTGTGACGAACATTTAATATTGTATGGTGAGAAATTTTTTTTATTCAAGAATTTTAATTGTTATGGTTGATTTTGTGTAGAAAACTATAATATTACCAGATAACATTAAATGCTGCAGTTTTAGTGTTTTTAGTGGTGCCGTCAGTTGGAAAGGATGGCTCACACCAAAAGCTGTGGGATTTAACTCCGATTAAATTTCGAATCGTACTTTTACAAAAATATGCTCAGTAGATGTAAGCAACTTTCTGCTTTTACACTTTTGGAAAATATTGATTTTTGGGGAAGTTACATTAAAGAACAAATCGTTCGTCACATTACCCTACAACTTTTAAAAGTGCAAAAAAAGAAGGGTTCACGCCAAACGCTGTGGGATTTGGCTGCGTTGGAATTTCGACTCCAAATTTTACAAAAATATGCTCAGTAGATGTAAGCAGTGTAAACGCAGAAATTACACTTTTGAAAAATATAGATTTTTAGAAAAGTTACATTAAAAAAACGAATCGAATTCTTTTTAACTACAGACGCATCGGACGTAGCTATCGGGACAGTACTAGCACAAGATAATAAACCAATTACGTTTATTTCTAAAACATAAAATAAAACGGAACAACTTTATGCCACAAATAAAAAAGAATTGTTAGCTATAGTATGGGCTTTAAAAAATCTCCGGAATTATTTATATGGAATAATTGGCATAGAAATACAAACGGATCATCAATCCTTATCGTTCACAATTTCGGATAAAAATCCAAACGTAGAGATGAAAAGATAGTATTCTTTCATTAAAAGTTGTAGACCAAAAATTATATACAAGCCCGGAACAACAAATGTTGTAGCCGATGCATTATCACGAATACAAATAAATAATATTACAAACAGCGATATAGACGTTTCTGAACAATCAAACTCAGACCAAGACACACAGCATTCAGCTGAAAGTAGTTTTGAAAATGTAATATACCGTTTAATCAATTTAAACAACAACTGTTATATCGTCGTTCAAAATGTTTGCTCCGCCTGATGTCTTTAAAGTACTACTTTCTGAAAGCTTTTGGCTTAATGATGATTTAGTTATAAAAGAATTTGTTCCTAATAGACCGAGAACAAATAACAGGCCTTCCACGGCGCCAAAAAACTGAAAAGTTTATTTTTGGCTTACCAAAATGTTAGAGGACTTAACATGAAGCTACCTAAGCTTTATGCTGACTCCTCGGCATTTACGGACGATATCCTAGCTTTTACTGAAACTTGGCTGAAGCCAGAGATAAACGACTCTGAAATTCTGTCAAACAACTTTAATATTTACAGAACCGATCGCCTTTCCCGTAGGGGGGCGGCGTTCTAATTGCCGTTACCTCCACCATAAATTCGGAGAGAATTCACTCTCATGTCCCTAATGACATTGAATTTGTTTGTGTGAAAGTTTCCCTGCAATCCTTGTCTATCTTTATTACATGTTCTTATATTCCACCTGGCTCTGACCTAATAATTTATGAGCAACATCTATCTGCTATTAAATCTATTCTATCCTTTCTTTCCGAAAGGGACCTTTTAATTGTTTTGGGTGACTTTAATCTCCCGGATATTTCTTGGACCCCTCCTACTGACTCTCTTGTCGCTCTGCCTTTATCCTCCCATGATTTTGTGGATGGTCTTTTAGAATTATCGTAACAGCAAGTTAGCTTTATACGAAATTCATTAAATAGACAATTAGATCTTGTGTTTGTTTCAGAACCGTCTGAAGTCACAGTATCTAGAATTGACGCTCTTGTGGTACCAGAAGACCGATACCACCCAACTATGGAATTGACAATTTGCCTCCCCTACCTTGATACCCTCCCTTCTTTAGTTTCTCCAAATAAAATGAGATGTTTTCGTAAATGTGACTATAATAAACTTAACTTAATGATTTCCCAATATAATTGGACTGACTTTTATAATTGTATGGACATCGAAAGTGCCACTGAACTGTTCTATAGCGTCCTAAACAACTTTTTTAATGAATGCGTTCCTGATAGGCTTCCTCCAAAGCCGAACAGGCCCCCCTGGTTTACAAATGAGCTTCAAAGACTTAAAAATCTTAAATCAAACACTTATAAAAAGTATAAAATATCGGGTAAGCCATCCGATTTTTCGAAATATGTGGTGGCTCGATCTGATTTTAACGTTCTTAACAGTCATTGCTATTCGATGTATTTAAATCGTTGTAAATTTGAATTTTCAAACGATCCGAAGCAGTTCTATAACTTTGTAAACGCTAAGCGTAAGTCATCGGCTTTGCCTTCATCGGTTCGTTTTAACTCGATGGAGGCATCGACAGATTTTGAAATTGCTGATCTATTTGCCGACTTTTTCCAAACTACTTATAGCTCCTCTTCTTGGTCAAAATCTCCTTACCCTAATCCCTTAAATAGGGCAAATTGTATTTTTTCCCCTGTAATTACCGAAAGTTCCCTTTTAATTTTATTTATTTTTACCTTTTTGCACCTTTTTGCCATTTATAAGTTATACACCACGGAACACAAAGAAACTTGTTAGTATTAAGCTAAATGGATACACATATATGAAACAGTTCACAGTTGGACAACAAGCCATAATAATCAAAACATGTAATCTAAGATACATTTATAAATACCTTTGCTACGATTTGCCATAATCAGAAATAATAAATCAATTTGTTGCTCCACAAAACAAGCACTGAAAGTTTGCAAAGATTTTTTACTAATTTACACACACAACAAAGTCAATCGAACAGCTAACTTTGTTCGTTTATCAACACTATAGTGTTCTTGGTAAAAAATCTTAGATAACGGTTCTTGGCTAATTAGGGTATGTAAATGCAAAAAATATATTTTATTTTTAAAAATAATTTGTAAAATAAGCCAAACAAATTGACTTTTTTCCCATAGTGCATTCGTTAAAAAGTTATGCCTGATCAAAGTTTTATATCTCCATCTCCCTCGCACTCCCTTTAGCTGAGTAACGGGTATCTGATAGTCGGGGCACCCGTTCTCTCTTGTTTTGACTGTTATCAAATTTGAACGTAACTTGATCAATAATTTCGATATTTTTGACCATTTCGATTTATTTATTGTCTTTCTGCTTTCATGCACTAATATTCTTGCCTCGTTAAAAGATTCGACAAGTATTTTTGCGTGTTTATCTATAGTCTCTCTGTTCGCGCACTTTGCGCTTTTTTATGAAATTTGTTGAATAGTGTAAGGCGGGAGCGGGAGCGCAATACAGTTTTAATCGCTCTCGCGAATTCGCCCCGTCTCTCGTCCCCTTCGTTAAGTTAGGCTTAAGCGCTTTTATACTGAAATTGATGAGTTAGTTGTTTTCTGAACTTCATTGCGCAAACTCCCTTTCGTCGTCGAAACAAACGTTTAATTTTTCCTGCAATCACAAGTTTTTCGCGTAGTTAATACAAAATAGTATTAAATTTCCATTGTGACGCCGACGTGATCAGCAGTGGAACTCGAATTACTATTTTTTTGGTGAAACAAACAAATTAAAAATCAAACAAATCTCGCCGTCCCTTTTTTAAAACAATAATGTGATCTGTTGCTGCCGATTTAATTCGTCGCTGCTGCCGCCAATTTAATTTGTTGAAAGTTTGGAAGCTGCAGTGATCTGTTGCTGCCGATTTAATTCGTCGTTGCTGCCGCCAATTTAATTTGTTGTTCGTTATTAATGTTGCTCAACATGACCAACGTTCGTACTCTATGTTGCTCAACATGACCAACGACCAACAAATCAAGCAGTACTACAGTTTGGTAACAGTACCAGGCGTCCAGTTGCACCCACGGCAGATAATAAGTGCTGATCAGCATATTCTACATAGTCAATGTCAACGGTTGACTCAATGTCTCGCTGACCCGCCAAGCAGTCAGCACATTCTGCAGTGTCATTCTGCACCATAATCAAAACATACTGACCTACTCCAGAATACAACCCATTCCAATAGTCTTTACATTTGACTTCCGTGTTATCCAAGTAGTATATAAGCTCGTACCAACTTCAGAATAAATCAGTTATCATCTCACCTTATAACTCCGTGGTTCTACTTTCTAACCTCCGGGAAGGGACCTCGTAACATATATTGGTCCACAAGTCACGCTTAGGATCAAACATTGGTGACCCCGACGTGATCCTTGCATATTCAAGGATCACACTCACAAGGAATCTCCAACTGATTCCTTTGAACCACGCTTAAAAGTCCTCCAGTTCAGGCACCTCACTAAAAGTCCTCAAGTTCAGGCACAACACAAAAAGTCCTCAAGGTCAGGCACATAACTAAAAGTCCTCCAGTTCAGGCACCTCACTAAAAGTCCTCCAGTTCAGGCACAACACTAAAGTCCTCCAGATCAGGCACCTTACTAAAGTCCTCCAGATAAGGCACATCACCAAAAGTCCTCCAGTTAAGGCATACCGCTACAAAGCCCTCCAGATAAGGCACCCCGCTACGAAGCCCTTCCAAGTAAGGCACACCGATAGAATTCAGTAGGACCGAAAAATTACTGGCACTACAATTCCCTTCAAAAGAAGGCGCACCGCTAGAATTCACCGCCGAGCAATACCGAAAAATTACTGGTGCTCCAAAGCCCTTCCAAGTAAGGCACGATGTTACCAAGCTCTTCCGAGTAAGGAACACCGCTACCAAATCCTTCCGAGTAAGGCACACCGCTAGAATTCAGTAGCACCGAAAGGTTACTGGTGCTACATATTCCCTTCTGAGCAAGGCCTTTACATAGAGGGGCTGTAATTCGTCTCCGAGCAAGGCCTGTAGATTCAGGGTCTCGAATTCTCTTCAAGCAAGACCGGGAGATACGACTCCAGGCAAGGCCTACAAAAAGAGGCACACTGAACAGACTCCAATTAATATTAGTTGAGAGACACTCGTATGCCATAAGGTTGCCAAGTTCATTCATGATGAAAACAAGTCTAGCCAGAACAGAGCGAATCGGCGACATACTAGATGATCAACATGAACTGCAAAAAAAATTACGGAAAGGACTCTTCCGAACGAAAGCTTCGCGAAGGATACTATCCCAAGCGACTAGACCAATTGAAGGAGCTTTGGCAACAGTTCAGCGATCTGGACATCGAAGTCAGAGAATCGGCATTACCCACAGAACCAGAATATCTAACACGATATGACACAGTAAAAGAATTAGTAGAAAAGTACCAAAAGATATTTGGTGATAATGTTCCGTCAGGCAGAGTCCCACAAAAGATGCCTAGACGTGTACGAGATGACTTTAAATCCTTGAAACCATTACCGACGGACTTAGACTCGTCAATAAGCAACGCTATTCGACTATTACAATTACGATGTAACGAAATGGAATCGTCCCTAAACCTAGCATCCCAAGCAACTATCATCACACCCGCACTACAGCGCCACCTCGATGAGCAACGGGCATTGATGAGACAGACTCATGATGTGATACAAGTAATACCAGGCGCTTCAGACATCGCCACTACAGAATTGTGTAAATTCAAATCACTGTATGAAGAATATGAGAAGACGCTGTTACACGAAAATGACTCACCACTAAAGCTGACATTATCCCAACCACCAGTCAGCATACCTGAGTTTTCTGGAGAATACCTACAATGGCCACAATTCCACGACCTCTTTATAGAATTAGTTCACAATCAACCGTACCCTCCTACACAAAAGCTACATGTGCTGCAAAGTGCACTTAAGGGAGAAGCAAGAAACATACTGACAGATACAGCTTTTTTCCAAGGCGGATATGAAAACACTTAACAACGATTAAAGACAAGATATCAAAACGGAAAAATATTAATCTTCACCGCTATCTCACAAATAGTAGATTACGCTCCCATCAACGGGTCAGCCTTGCAACTCCGGTCCCTTCATGACGCAGTCCAAAAATCGCTAAGTACACTCAAAGGTCTAGAAATCGATACACAGACGTGGGATCCAATTTTGGGATTCCTAATACGAAGAAAGCTCGATCACGAGACACTAGCAGCATTAGAGAACGCCGCCGACGCACCCACAGAAGTGCCCACTCTACCAAGCGTTCTAAGTTTCTTGGAACGAAGATCGTGCATGCTGGAAATATTGGATGAACAACCAAGTGGAAGACAGCCAATGTTCGCAACCAACTCAACCACTTCTTACTGAAAAATTTGCAATCAGGGATCACACGATCCTATCGGCTGCAATCTATTTAAAAGAATGAACCCAGGCGAACGTCTTAATGCTATTCACCAAATCAGAGGATGTTTAAATTGTCTATCGGGACATCACAAAATATCCGGGTGCCAATCAAACCGAAATTGCCAATACTGCGGACAACGGCATCATTCAATGCTACATAAGGATCCGACAAGGAATCCAGTTTGCGGTGCAGTAACAATAACAGGCTGCGACAATCCTAAGGGACTTGTTCTACTGGCGACCGCCAAGGTAAGACTACAGGGGCAACCCGGGTCCCTACAAACAGTGTTTGAAATGCTGAGATATAAGCAGCAAAATCTGTGAAATTTTAGCTTTGGGGTGCTTTGACTATTTGAAAGCCTTACAAAAATAATTTACTTTGGATTTGGCTTTTTGATAAACTTACAGCCAACAGTAAAAGCAAAGCCCGAACAGGCAAAATGCTGGATTTTTGGATTGCCAGCTAGCTGAAACAGCAGCCGGATTTTTGGTTATGTATTTCAAGCTAGCTGAGACAGCAGCCAAATCTCTGCTTTTGTAGATTTTGAAATCAGGCAAATATTACAAGTATATGTGTATATTACAAGTATATGTGCCTGATTTCTTACGGATAAAATTTTTATGGGCGTCAACATCCCCAAAATTTCTTCGCGAAATATAATTGATTAATATAAAGAACTTCTAAAGATTTTATATTAATTTGTCCAATCCGCGAATTCTTAAGAACAGGAGGATCTTCAGATTGGTTAGACCGTCTTCTTCTTAGCTAAGGCACTATTGCTTATACTTGGCTGTATAATTATTGATTCTTCAAAAACCGCGAGTTCTTATGACTAAGAGGATATATTTGTGTGGATCATACATAACTTAACTAAATAAACCTAATGATATATTCTATATCCATTTTTCAAAGACCGCGAATTCTTTAAGGTTGCTTATTTTGTTAGTCCGGAGCTTCTTTTTGCAAGTTTTGCAGATAGCAAAATCTTCACCAACGTGAAAAAATCCCACAATTCCTTTGTGTTCTCAGCCATATGATGATTTGTTGTTTTTTTTTAGATTATTTTATTTATTTTCAACCAGGTTAAAAGAAACTGATCATAAACTTTAAAGCAGCTGCTGCTTGGATTTGAAAATCTACAAAAGTCGTAAGTTCGGCTGCTGTTTCAGCCAGCTAAAAATTCAAAAGCAAAAATCTGGCTGCTGTTTCAGCTTTATCAAATTCAAAAGCAAAAATCTGGCTGCTGTTTTAGTTTGACAAATTTCAAAAGCAATAAGTTGCCTTTGATTTGACTTGAAAAATCTACAAACAAAAATCAAAAGCAAAATCCAAATCTTTGAAACATGTTGCTAGATTTTAAACACTGCCTACAAACATGTCGCGTCGGATTAGATGCTGGATCACAAGTGAATCTGATCTCAAGGAGGATGGCAGAACTGCTGTCACTTAAAGAATCGACGTCAACGATGGAAATATCAGGAATCGGTGGGAGAACAGTAAAGGCAACTAGGGCAATGTTAAAACTCTCGTCGTGCACTTCGGACTTCGAAACTCTCGTAGAAGTACATATTGTTCCCAACGTCATGCCAAATCAACCGTCAGTACATATTACAAATGATCTTAAAATACCTGAAAAACTGCCGTTAGCAGATCCTGACTTCCGGCAACCGGGACCCATTGACCTAATATTGGGAGCTGAACTGTATCCCTGCTTGATCACCGGAGGCTTGCTTAGACTCATGTCTGGTAAGGCTCTACCGCAACCCACAAGCCTTGGTTATGTAATCACAGGTCTTCTCGAGACAGAAACCTCTTGTGATGCAGAATTAAAACCGGGTTTAGAAGAAGGCGTAGACATTGATGCAGGACCTAATCCGGCTTTTGAGGAACCAAAAGAGGAAGATCCGATGGATAACCTCCAACTTAAAGAGCTTTTTACAAATAATCAATCTGTCGAAATAACAAAGGATAGCGAACGAATAAATAGGAACGTTCTTGATGAAGAAAGGATTCATTTAACGAAGTCAGTATTGATGGATCATGACATAATAGTGCCGGAAGGTACTTATAACCAATTAGGAACCATCGAAATTGATTCATCCGTCCAAGAACCAACGCCTAGACCGAATAAGTCCGTGCAGTTAGCGGAAAACCATACAGCAAGATAATTACTTAGAAAATTCAGCTCAACTTCTCAACAACTTCGAAACTACAAGAATTCTGAACTGGTGATGAAATTTCTAAACTTAACCAAGAAACACTTAAGGTTTGTTGCAGGAATTCCACATTCTATAGACAATCCATGTGATCACTTTCTACGAGGGCACAACTTCAGTCCCCACAGCAGTGCTATAATATTTGTACCAAAGACGATCGTCCAGCAGCAACAAGAAGACATAGAGGACGATGATCAGAAGTTTGAACCTCGACAGCAGAAGGAAGGATCTCACGTATTAATTAATTTGGTAGCGGCGTACTATACAACTCGGTCAAGAGGTGACCGACATCACGCCTTAATTGAGGGTACCCCTCAATGGGGGGGAGAATGTTCGTTATCAATGTTGCTCAACATGACCAACGTTCTATGTTGCTCAACGTGACCAACGACCAACAAATCAAGCAGTACTACAGGTTGGTAACAGTACCAGGCGTCCAGTTGCACCCACGGCAGATAATAAGTGCTGATCAGCATATTCTACATAGTCAATGTCAACGGCTGACTCAATGTCTCGCTGACCCGCCAAGCAGTCAGCACACTCCAGTTCAGGCACCTCACTAAAAGTCCTCCAGTTCAGGCACAACACTAAAGTCCTCCAGATCAGGCACCTTACTAAAGTCCTCCAGATAAGGCACATTACCAAAAGTCCTCCAGTTAAGGCATACCGCTACAAAGTCCTCCAGATAAGGCACACCGCTACGAAGCCCTTCCAAGTAAGGCACACCGATAGAATTCAGTAGGACCGAAAAATTACTGGCACTACAATTCCCTTCAAAAGAAGGCACACCGCTAGAATTCACCGCCGAGCAATACCGAAAAATTACTGGTGCTCCAAAGCCCTTCCAAGTAAGGCACGATGTTACCAAGCTCTTCCGAGTAAGGAACACCGCTACCAAATCCTTCCGAGTAAGGCACACCGCTAGAATTCAGTAGCACCGAAAGGTTACAGGTGCTACATATTCCCTTCTGAGCAAGGCCTGTACATACAGGGGCTGTAATTCGTCTCCGAGCAAGGCCTGTACAAGCAAGACCGGGAGATAATACTCCAGGCAAGGCCTACAAAAAGAGGCACACTGAACAGACTCCAATTAGTATTAGTTGAGAGAAACTCGTATGCCATAAGGATGCCGAATTCATTCATGATGGAAACAAGTCTAGCCAGAACAGAACGAATCGGCGACTTACTAGATGATCAACATGAACTGCAAAGACAGATACAGCAGCTCATTAAAAATTACGGAAAGGACTCTTCCGAACGAAAGCTTCGCGAAGGATACTATCCCAAGCGACTAGACCAATTGAAGGAGCTTTGGCAACAGTTCACCGATCTGGACATCGAAGTCAGAGAATCGGCATTACCCACAGAACCTGAATATCTAACACGATATGACACAGTAAAAGAGTTAGTAGAAAAATACCAAAAGATATTTGGTGATAATATTCCGTCAGGCAGCGTCCCACAAAAGATGCCTAGACGTGTACGAGATGACTTTAAATCCTTGAAGCCATTACCGACGGACTTAGACTCGTCAATAAGCAACGCTATTCGACTATTACAATTACGATGTAACGAAATGGAATCGTCCCTAAACCTAGCATCCCTAGCAACTATCATCACACCCGCACTACAGCGCTACCTCGATGCGCAATGGGCATTGATGAGACAGGCTCATGATGTGATACAAGTAATACCAGGCGCTAAAGACATCGCCACTACTGAATTGTGTAAATTCCAATTACTGTATGAAGAATACGAGAAGACGCTGTTACACGAAAATGACTCACCACTAAAGCTGACATTACCCCAACCACCAGTCAGCATACCTGAGTTTTCTGGAAAATACCTACAATGGCCACAATTCCACGACCTCTTCATAGAATTAGTTCACAATCAACCGTACCCGCCAACACAAAAGCTACATCTGCTGCAAAGTGCACTTAAGGGAGAAGCAAGAAACATACTGACAGATACAGCTTTTTCCCAAGGCGGATATGAAGACACTTGGCAACGATTAAAGACAAGATATCAAAACGGAAAAATATTAATCTTCACCGCTATCTCACAAATAGTAGATTATGCTCCCATCAACGGGTCAGCCTTGCAACTCCGGTCCCTTCATGACGCAGTCCAAAAATCGCTAAGTACACTCAAAGGTCTAGAAATCGATACACAGACGTGGGATCCAATTTTGGGATTCCTAATACGAAGAAAGCTCGATCACGAGACACTAGCAGCATTAGAGAACGCCGCCGACGCACCCACAGAAGTGCCCACTCTACCAAGCGTTCTAAGTTTCTTGGAACGAAGATCGTGCATGCTGGAAATATTGGATGAACAACCAAGTGGAAGACAGCCAATGTTCGCAACCAACTCAACCACTTCTTACTGAAAAATTTGCAATCAGGGATCACACGATCCTATCGGCTGCAATCTATTTAAAAGAATGAACCCAGGCGAACGTCTTAATGCTATTCACCAAATCAGAGGATGTTTAAATTGTCTATCGGGACATCACAAAATATCCGGGTGCCAATCAAACCGAAATTGCCAATACTGCGGACAACGGCATCATTCAATGCTACATAAGGATCCGACAAGGAATCCAGTTTGCGGTGCAGTAACAATAACAGGCTGCGACAATCCTAAGGGACTTGTTCTACTGGCGACCGCCAAGGTAAGACTACAGGGGCAACCCGGGTCCCTATAAACAGTGTTTGAAATGCTGAGATATAAGCAGCAAAATCTGTGAAATTTTAGCTTTGGGGTGCTTTGACTATTTGAAAGCCTTACAAAAATAATTTACTTTGGATTTGGCTTTTTGATAAACTTACAGCCAACAGTAAAAGCAAAGCCCGAACAGGCAAAATGCTGGATTTTTGGATTGCCAGCTAGCTGAAACAGCAGCCGGATTTTTGGTTATGTATTTCAAGCTAGCTGAGACAGCAGCCAAATCTCTGCTTTTGTAGATTTTGAAATCAGGCAAATATTACAAGTATATGTGTATATTACAAGTATATGTGCCTGATTTCTTACGGATAAAATTTTTATGGGCGTCAACATCCCCAATATTTCTTCGCGAAATATAATTGATTAATATAAAGAACTTCTAAAGATTTTATATTAATTTGTCAAATCCGCGAATTCTTAAGAACAGGAGGATCTTCAGATTGGTTGGACCGTCTTCTTCTTAGCTAAGGCACTATTGCTTATACTTGGCTGTATAATTATTGATTCTTCAAAAACCGCGAGTTCTTATGACTAAGAGGATATATTTGTGTGGATCATACATAACTTAACTAAATAAACCTAATGATATATTCTATATCCATTTTTCAAAGACCGCGAATTCTTTAAGGTTGCTTATTTTTTTAGTCCGGAGCTTCTTTTTGCAAGTTTTGCAGATAGCAAAATCTTCACCAACGTGAAAAAATCCCACAATTCCTTTGTGTTCTCAGCCATATGATGATTTGTTGTTTTTTTTTAGATTATTTTATTTATTTTCAACCAGGTTAAAAGAAACTGATCATAAACTTTAAAGCAGCTGCTGCTTGGATTTGAAAATCTACAAAAGTCGTAAGTTCGGCTGCTGTTTCAGCCAGCTAAAAATTCAAAAGCAAAAATCTGGCTGCTGTTTCAGCTTTATCAAATTCAAAAGTAAAAATTTTGCTGCTGTTTTAGTTTGACAAATTTCAAAAGCAATAAGTTGCCTTTGATTTGACTTGAAAAATCTACAAACAAAAATCAAAAGCAAAATCCAAATCTTTGAAACATGTTGCTAGATTTTAAACACTGCCTACAAACATGTCGCGTCGGATTAGATGCTGGATCACAAGTGAATCTGATCTCAAGGAGGATGGCAGAACTGCTGTCACTTAAAGAATCGACGTCAACGATGGAAATATCAGGAATCGGTGGGAGAACAGTAAAGGCAACTAGGGCAATGTTAAAACTCTCGTCGTGCACTTCGGACTTCGAAACTCTCGTAGAAGTACATATTGTTCCCAACGTCATGCCAAATCAACCGTCAGTACATATTACAAATGATCTTAAAATACCTGAAAAACTGCCGTTAGCAGATCCTGACTTCCGGCAACCGGGACCCATTGACCTAATATTGGGAGCTGAACTGTATCCCTGCTTGATCACCGGAGGCTTGCTTAGACTCATGTCTGGTAAGGCTCTACCGCAACCCACAAGCCTTGGTTATGTAATCACAGGTCTTCTCGAGATAGAAACCTCTTGTGATGCAGAATTAAAACCGGGTTTAGAAGAAGGCGTAGACATTGATGCAGGACCTAATCCGGCTTTTGAGGAACCAAAAGAGGAAGATCCGATGGATAACCTCCAACTTAAAGAGCTTTTTACAAATAATCAATCTGTCGAAATAACAAAGGATAGCGAACGAATAAATAGGAACGTTCTTGATGAAGAAAGGATTCATTTAACGAAGTCAGTATTGATGGATCATGACATAATAGTGCCGGAAGGTACTTATAACCAATTAGGAACCATCGAAATTGATTCATCCGTCCAAGAACCAACGCCTAGACCGAATAAGTCCGTGCAGTTAGCGGAAAACCATACAGCAAGATAATTACTTAGAAAATTCAGCTCAACTTCTCAACAACTTCGAAACTACAAGAACTCTGAACTGGTGATGAAATTTCTAAACTTAACCAAGAAACACTTAAGGTTTGTTGCAGGAATTCCACATTCTATAGACAATCCATGTGATCACTTTCTACGAGGGCACAACTTCAGTCCCCACAGCAGTGCTATAATATTTGTACCAAAGACGATCGTCCAGCAGCAACAAGAAGACATAGAGGACGATGATCAGAAGTTTGAACCTCGACAGCAGAAGGAAGGATCTCACGTATTAATTAATTTGGTAGCGGCGTACTATACAACTCGGTCAAGAGGTGACCGACATCACGCCTTAATTGAGGGTACCCCTCAATGGGGGGGAGAATGTTCGTTATCAATGTTGCTCAACATGACCAACGTTCGTACTCTATGTTGCTCAACGTGACCAACGACCAACAAATCAAGCAGTACTACAGGTTGGTAACAGTACCAGGCGTCCAGTTGCACCCACGGCAGATAATAAGTGCTGATCAGCATATTCTACATAGTCAATGTCAACGGCTGACTCAATGTCTCGCTGACCCGCCAAGCAGTCAGCACATTCTGCAGTGTCATTCTGCACCATAATCAAAACATACTGACCTACTCCAGAATACAACCCATTCCAATAGTCTTTACATTTGACTTCCGTGTTATCCAAGTAGTATATAAACTTGTACCAACTTCAGAATAAATCAGTTATCATCTCATCTTATAACTCCGTGGTTCTACTTTCTAACCTCCGGGAAGGGACCTCGTAACATATATTGATCCACAAGCCACGCTTAGGATCAAACAATTATTCCGCTTCACAAAAAGGGTGCGAAGGCGGATGCCCAAAATTATAGAGGTATTTCTAAATTATCCGCAATTCCAAAAGCCTTTGAGCGTATTATCACATCTCATTTGCAACATTTATGTTCCTCGCTAATATCACCGTGTCAGCATGGTTTCGTTAAGCGAAGATCGACTACTACCAACCTACTTGAATTGTCATCTATTGTAATAAATGGATTTAACAATAAAATGCAAACCGACGTTATACATACAGATTTCAGTAAAGCCTTTGACTCTGTTAACCACTCTCTTCTTTTATTCAAACTAGACTTGCTTGGGTTTCCATGTAATCTTTTAACTTGGATTTCGAGTTATTTGAACGGAAGGACTCAGGGGTTATATTTAAGGACGCTGTTTCTAAAATGATCCACGTGACATCTGGAGTGCCCCAGGGCAGTCATCTGGGACCTTTGCTGTTCACTTTGATTATTAACGATCTTCCCTCTATCATAATAAATTCTCGTGTACTAATGTATGCTGATGATGTTAAGCTTTGTTTGACATTCAACAATATAGAATCTGGTTTCGGCTTACAATCAGACATTGATAATTTTCAAGTATGGTGTGAGTATAACCTCTTAAATTTGAACTGCCTGAAATGTAACGTAATGACCTTTCATAGGGGTACTCCATCGTTTATAAGTTATTTGCTTCAGAACTTGCCACTTGACCGTATATATTCAGTAAATGATTTAGGCGTTCTTCTGGACCCGAAGCTTAAATTTGACTGCCACATAATGCTGACGGTCAACAAAGCTATGAGTGTTCTTGGGTTTATAAAGCGTTGGTCAAAAGAATTTGACGACCCTTATATAACCAAATTATTATTTACCTCCCTTGTCCGTCCTATATTGGAATATTGTTCTTCGGTTTGGAGCCCACAATACCAAGTGCACATTGACCGTATAGAGTCGGTACAAAAAAATTTCTTCTTTTTGCCCTTCGTAGTTTGAACTGGGATCAAAACGTAAGGCTACCTTCCTATCAGAGTAGATTATTATTGCTTATTTTCCGACACTTGCAAATCGTAGAAAAATAATTGGTACTATTTTTATGCATAATCTTATAAGAGGTGATATTGATTCTGTAGAACTTGTAAGCCGCCTAACTTTTAATGTTCCCGTTAGACTAACACGTAATTATTATCCTCTTAATCTGCCACGATGTACATCAAATTTTAGTCTGCACGAGCCCTTTCGCATTCTATGTAATAATTATAACAACCTTTATCATTTAATTTGCATTTCAACGTCTATCCCGGTATTAAAAACTAATATTTTAACTCATTTGCTTCACTCCTAATTGTATCTTAATTTTCATTATGTGTCCCGTCATTATTTTTGCTTTATGTATTCTTCCTCGCGAAATCGTATTTCTGCCCAAACTGATAATAGGGCCCCGCGCGTAACAAGCACGTGCTTGGTGTCGTTGGGCCACTTGTTTGTACTTCTCGTAGTGCATCAACGTCCACATATATATTATCCCGAAACAGGGAGGTATACAATACATGAGTCTCTGGACATTTTTGACAAGACAAGACACATAATCGAATATGATACAGTTGAGAACCAGGTTTCGGAAAATAACACACAATGTACTATACAAAATTTGTTTTCCGAACCCTGATACAAATGTATAATACTTGAAAATGATTGATACGCACAGTATACTATTCCTTGTGTATTATACATGTGTGAAATAAAATGTAAAGTATTCTATTTAAAATAAAAGACACGAAAAAAATACATGTATTTTATTCTGACATGTACAATAAGTCTTGTACTTTATTTGTGACGTGTATGAAATAATTTCGATTTGAAATAATTTCGATACGCTTTTATGTTTTTTGACTATGTTTTCTAAAATTTTTTCTCCCTAAAATCCTAAAATTATTCTAAGTATAGGGTTTGAAAGATAAAGAGTGTATCTGTTAAAAAACTTTAGCATCGAATCAAACCATGAATCCGTTTGCCTCTGAGAGCTCCGGAAAGTTGGCCAATTTCAGCATTTTTCAAACTTTGAGGTCCTTTTGCTAAGAATCCTTGCGTCGGAGAACTTTTTGGAAAGCGCAGTTTAACTTGGGAATTCGCAACGAATCCAAAAATATCGCATCAATGGAGGTAAATTTTTGATGCTGCACAGTGTTATTAATTCCAAATTGTTCAAAGAAATAGAATCTCTCTCTGAAGATTTTAAAAAGGTTTTTATTAATCAAGATTTACCACTTAGAAAACATCGCTTACGATATATAACATTTGACTTACAAAATTTAATTGATACTATCACTCTTGCTAAAATTGACGTTTTCAACACCAACATTTTAATCAATGAAGATATAAAAGAAATATTAAAACACGAGCAACAGTCTTCGACTATCACTCATCGCGAGCGGACGTCTCTATCTCCAAACAGCGGTTCTTGTACGGTCACTGTTCTTATTGGACCCACGTGGTTCTTATCTTTTACACTTTTTCTTCGCGAGTTTTGCAATAGTCTTCAAACCACCGTTTATAAAAAACCATTAACGTATAAAGTCAAGAAGACCCATCATGGGCCCAGGGCCTCCAAACCTGGGCGACAACCGGTTTGCGCCGCTTGCCATCAGCCCACCATCAAAAAAAAGAAGACAACCCCAAAAACTGAACATTGCATTTCCCGAACTTCCACCTACCTCAGTTGACAATCCAAGATATATTACAATTGCCTCCATCAATACCGAAAAGACAATTTCTCAATTCTCATGCTTCGCCGTCCACCGTGCCTTAAAAATGATCTCTAAAAACATTGTGACAATTTCGAACCTCAGAGACGGAAATTTACTCATGCTAGTAAAATCTGAAGCCGATGCTGAAAAGTTTCTTAGCACTACCGAGCTCACCGGTATATGCAAAGTACAGTGTAAGCTCCACGAGGCCCTCAATTTGGTGAAAGGGACAGTTTATGCCCCGTACCTCTGCGACATTCCCGAGAAAGAAATCGTCGATGAACTTAAATCACAAAAAGTTACGGAAGTTTACAAATTTATGAAATCCTACGATGGTGTGTCTAAGCCCAGCGGAGTCATTCTAATAACATTCGAACTCTATAACCTCCCATCTAAAATCGAAATCTCCTGGCACTCGGTAAAACTTCGGGAGTACATACCAAACCCCATGAGATGCAAGTCCTGTCAACTCCTCGGTCATACAACCAAAAAATGCGGAAACACCCCACTCTGCTCCGAATGTGCCCAACCACCCCATGCCCCAAACAAATGCACAAAAATCTGCTGTGCCAATTGCTCTGGTGAGCATTCGGCCTCTTCCCGACAATGCCCAAAGTACCAAGAACAAAGAGAAATACTCAAAATTAAAACAGGCAGAAAATGCACTATGCGCGAAGCCAAAACAATATACAAAACAACGTCACATAATCCGGTTAATACCGCTTCTTACTCTTCAGTAGCCAAAACATCAAATCATCATAGCGAAAACGCAAACCAAAACAAAAATGACAAAATTAAAATCGCTTCCACCGAAGAAGCCCCGAACAAAACCCCTTCCCACATCCTCCAGTCCCCTTCCCCCATTCCTCAGTCCCCTATCCCCACAACTCCTAATCAGCCAAAGCGATCCCCTCCACTTGCTCATAACAAGTATAACCTATCTCCTGCATCATATGAATATTTACAAGAAATCCATGCTGAACACGAAAGTAGCAGCCAAGCAACAACTTTAAATCATAAAAAATCAACTCCACACAATAATAACTTAAATACCTACGAATCTGACGATGCTATGAGTGATTCATAGTTTCGTCAATCCAAAACCTCCTTAAAATCCAAACCAAATAACATCCACTCTTTCTTCCCACTTATGTCCATTACACTAGTACAATGGAACATGAATGGTTACTTTAACAATTACCACGAACTACAACTGTTGATAAACGATACCAACCCTGATGTTATTTGCCTTCAGGAAACTCATATTAATGCCAACTTAACTAATTCTGCTTACCCCAAGCAATTTACTGGATATTTCTATAATTTTAGCTCCAATACATATGCCAAACAAGGTGTTAGCATACTCGTACGCAAATGCATTCCCCACAAGCCCATACCAATCAACAGCATTACATGCTTTTGTATGTGGTCTGTAAATGACTCGCTATACGGAAGTGATCACTATCCTGTAAAGACACATATTCGGTTTCAAACTAATCCCAAAAACATACTACCACCCCCAAAATATAAAATAGATAAAGCCAATTGGGATCTTTATCGCAGGCAATGCAAAGTGCACTTTAATTTTCCTGCAACAAACGACTTAAATCTGTTTGCCGCCAAAATAATAAAAGGAATCAAAGTCTCAGCCAATGTAGCAATACCACAAACCAAACCCTCTCTACATCCGCGAAATGTTTCTTGGTGGAGCAAAACTTTGCAAGATCTAAGGCAACAGAAGCAATCACTCTGGCATGCATACAAACAAACTCAGAGCACCGCTGCCCTGATTTCCTACAGAAAATCGAATGCTCTATTCAAATACAATTCCAAAAAAGCAAAACGGGAATCCTTTGAAAGATTCACTTCTAATATAAGTCCTTTATCATCTACCAAGAAAACTTGGTCTGACCTAAATCGCTTAATAGGTAATTTCCCAAATAACCTCAGAACAATTAAATATAACAACGAAGATATTAGCGATGCCTTTGCGAATTTTTGGTCGGACTACTCCAAGGACGACAACTTCTCCCACCAATACAAGACCCGTAAAGAAGAAATTCTTTCTCAGGAATACACACCCACCCGACTGTCCTCCGCCTCCACAGACCTTGACTCCAATTTCACTTTTTAGTGAGCTCGAATATGCCCTTCAGTATGCGAAAGGAAAAACACCCGGTATAGACCGAATCTCATACCCAATGCTTAAACAGTTACCCTCCGAAGCTAAATACCGCCTATTAGAAATGTTTAACGCAATGCTCGCTAGAGGTACCTACCCTCATGTGTGGAAATCTGCTATCATTATCCCTATTTTAAAACCTAAAAAACCAACACACGAAATAACATCTTTTAGACCCATTTCTTTACTCCCTTGTTTAAGCAAAACGCTAGAAAAAATGTTAGCCAAAAGGTTAATGTGGTTCATTACGAAACAGAAACTTATCAGCCCCCACCAAACAGCTTTTAAACAACAGCATAGCACTCTTGATTCTCTTCTGCATCTCCACCATTACGCATCGGACGTCCTTTCTACCAAAAATCATGTTACCATATTGGCAACTGATTTTGAAAGGGCCTTCGATCGCGTAGGGGTGCATACAGTATTGGATCAACTTTCCCGGTGGGGGGTAGGTCAAAAGACCTTCAACTTAGCGAAGGCTTTCATGACCAACCGTTCTATCCGAGTAAGAGTTAACAACACTTTACCTAAATTCTATACTCTCCACAATGGCATCCCACAAGGATCGCCTCTCTCTGTGGTATTGTTCATGATCGCCTTCCAGTCCTAAAATAACATAATTTTAAGACATAAGCAAATTAAACTGTCAATTTATGCAGACGATGCCATTATTTTTAGCAAATGTAAGAATACCATTACACTAAATAATAAGTTTAAAAAAATCCTTGAAGAAATCCAAATCTGGGAAAACACCTCCGGTGCTACCCTCGCTGTAAATAAGTGTAAGCTCTTTCATATTTGTAAAAAACAACGCTGTACATACCCACCATTATCATACAATAACATAGCTATAGAACGAGTCCCTTTTCTTAAAATTCTTGGCCTGACAATTGATAAACGACTCACATTTAAACAACACTGTAACGAACTTAGGATCAATCTTATAAATAGACTAAACATTATTAAATTCTTAACATCTAAGCAATCTTTCATCCATCGGACAACACTTATACAAGCAACTAGAGCTTTGTTGCTATCCAAAATTGATTATTGCCTCGCCATCTATCAAACTTAAAAAAGATCTTACCTCCTTATCATGCTGCCATTAGACGTAGCATTGGCGCATTCTCAACGACCCCAAGTAAATGCATCCTAGCCGAAGCAGGATTACCGGACATTAAAACCAGAGTCGCGCAAACTAGTTTCAAATTAATACCAAAACTTATGTGCTCAACCAACTCTATTCTGTTAAAGGACCTTGAAGTAGCCTCGAAGCATCGAAGGAAATTTAAAGTCCAATCCTCGATACGAAGATGTATAACATTTATCAAGAGACACAACATCGAAACGCCTTATCGCTGGAATAAAGTCATCCCTTCCCCTCCGTGGAAATTACGCTCTACCGCCATAGACACTACACTCCAGGATTTCCAAAAATCAAGGACTCCAAACACAACATTTAAGCAGCTATTTGAAGAAGTTACATACAAATACTCCGATAGGAAATGGCTTTACACCGATGGTTCAAAGTCCGACGCCACGACCACCTTTGCAGTGGTAGACCAACACGGATTAATTGTGTCATGGGGTCATCTACCTCACCACTTCTCCGTTTTTACTGCGGAAGCAGTAGCTATTATTAAGGCAATTAAACTTACTCTCGAACTTAAGGGAAGGTATATCATCTGCAGTGATAGTCTGTCCACCCTGCAAGGAGTCCAAAACTTCTGCAATAACAACAGCCTCTTATCAGAAATTCGTCACCTCTGCATCAAAAACAACAGCAAAATTAAGCTATTTTGGGTCCCGGCTCATATAGGAATTGATGGGAACGAGTTAGCTGACAAAGCTGCAAAGCTAGCTGGACGAGCTCCCTGCCACACTATCATACCTGGAGTACAACAGGACATCTGGAAAAACATCAAAAACATATTGCTGGACATCGAACTGGAAGACTGGTCGTCGTTTAACCACTGGTATAAGCAGTTCAATCCTGGGAAAAAGGATATAAAGTTCCCTACTTCGATCAACAGAAGGGAATGCGCAATTCTTACACGATTAAAAACTGGACACACATATCTAACACATAAACACATCCTCAACGGCGAAAGGCGGCCAAACTGCCCTAACTGCGGAGCGAAACTATCAGTCCAACATCTACTAGATGCATGTGGGCACCACCAAAACATCAGAATAAACCTATTCGGTCTTACACCGCCCTCAAAACTATTATCTGACCCAACAGCCTCAAACTGCAATCTAATATTATCTTTCTTACGTATATGTAAAATTATGCATCAAATTTAAACACCCCTACGAAATATCAAAAACTGTTAAATCTTAAATACTATAAAAAAGTTTTATCAATTGTCGAGTCGATGGCCACAGTAGCTAGTTACTCCATCCCCTAAATTAGTTATTATATTTTAAATGCAATTTATGTATAATAGCTAATACTTAATAAAAAAAAAAAAAATAAAAATAAGAACCATGAAGTAATCGAATGGATTACGAAAGAGAATGAATTTAGCTAACCAGAAAGTCCCGCACAACCGAATGCAATAATTTTAATTCCCAACAGCATCGTGGAAAGGCCTTTCAACACTGCAACAAGAATGGGTGAGTGAAACCATGTCTTATATATTGCCATTCATAAATTGTGCGTATTATTTGGTAAACGAACTTCCAACATTCAGTCAGTATAGACCAATAGTAAAGGCTATGCTTGTAAAGTAAATTTAATCTGAAACCAGTCCTCCATCCGAATGGGAGTCTGACACGGAAACTAGATTTATAATCAGAGGTTTACAAAAAGGTTCAATAGTCTTGTAAAACGGTTACAGAAGCCTGAGTTAGTGATTACACGGTTTCAAAAAAATGAATTCTGCAAAGTACATTAGTTTATAATAAAACTTTATAATGAACATTGAAATGATTAGTATTGTTATTTAAATTGTTGAGATTATAGAAATGATTTGATAAACGTGGATTCCACTGCGGGAAGCATGGGTTGAGATAATTCGGTAGCATTTGTATTAGGGGTTTCGCACAACTCGGCTAAGGAAACCATGGCAGGAAGGGTAAAGAGCCAACCTCTCAACAACATCAGAGAGTTCTTTTAAAGAATGTAGATACACACCACACCTTAGTAATTTATTTAAGTAGTTAACAATAGTGAGAATCAAAGGCTTAAGTTTATGATAGATAGTTTATGAACTCTGGACTTTCAGAGTTTGATTGCCAAGAACTCACCCCGTCCCGACTGACTACTAGCCCTAAGACGGGGCCCGTCGGCTTTCAAATTTTCGGAAGTGTTAGGTGAGTACAACGAATTCTAATAGGATTCGCGATCAAAAACAGAAGCTGCCCGTAGCCTACACTACTACCTTTTCGGAAAAATAACCGCTAAAACTTAACACCCACGTCCACCATTACAGAACATAAATGGGTGGTGGCCTTGGTTTCTTGGCAGTGGTTGCTTGACTGGCAGCATTATCTTCGTTTGTGTCACTAAGAATCGAAAATCTATTATTGGTCAGCGGATTTTTCGGCTCATTGATAGTATTTGATTTAGATACTTTTGGCGCGTTGGTTTTTCTAGAAGATTGCGGGCTTAATTTTCTTTTTATTTGCACATAGCAATCGATTCCAGTTTGAATTAACATTAGCATTTTTCGTAATTTTTTGTTGGGGGAAGGGGAGCCTGCCGGTCAGAACTGACTATGCCGAGCGCTGAGTGACTGCAGTGGATGTAGTTGTTGTTGTGTTGGTTGTTGTTGTAAGTGTCGAAGTCACAGTGGTAAATACGGGCATTGTGCTGTTAGTTGTTGTTATATTGTTGGTAAGGTCGTAGGGGTCGGGGGACGGGCATTGCGCAATCCACGGTTCATTGGGTGCTGTGCCGCTTACACATAGTATTGCAGGTGAGATCGAGCGCGCTCGCGCTGTGTTCACTTGCAATGTTGCAGTTTTCGTTGGTACTATTGACTCATCAGCTCGTATACAGAGGTAAGCGTTGTTTCTGATTGGCAAAAGTCGACGTTCGTCTTGTTGTTGCCGAGCTGTGCTCATTTTAGTTAATTTTCAGAGCTTGCACTCTGACACGTTAGCTTTTAATTTATAAATTATAGTTTATATTAGTAATTTATTACACTAATCTTACAATTTTCATGGGCAACACGAGCACTTGTACCCATGCCTAGACGCTGTACCCAAGACGCTCTTTTCGCGAATTAAATTCGGGTATTTTCACTATATTTTATAATTCTTCGGCAGAGCGATACAATAATACGTCTGATGTCGTTAACAGTTCGGTTCTATTTCGGTTCTGATTTAGTTTACAATTAAATTGTCAAAATTGTTAAAGTAAGAGCCATCCAATTTATTCCAAAAATGAATTCCCGAGCGATTTATCTTCAAACTCTGTGGGATATCGTCGAATTGTCTGAGGTGCGAACTTATCGGCGCAGATACCAAGGCCAAAGAAATTACTTCAAACATTACAGTGCACACTGGTCGAAATGGTCAATTTTTTTGCATAAATTCCAAAAATGTTGACAGAGCGCTGTAACTTAGCACATTTAATAGTTAGATCATTATAAAGATATATAGAAACTATCAGTTTGATGTGGCCACGCCTACACTTACCGCCCATATTTTGCGAAGCTTAGTGTTAACTAAATGAGTAAAAGAAAGGTATTTTTTTTCTTTTCGTTCTTAATATTAGAAAACAATTATATTTTATTAAGTTAGATAACTATCTCTACATTTTTAATTTCCCACTGCTTCCAGCTCAAAAGAAAATTGACTATCAGAGTCGGAGTCAAAATCACTCTCTTCATCTTGAGTGGGGGAGTGTAGGGTAATGTGACGAACTCGTCGTATCTTATATATGACGTCACGACAAAAATTCCAAATAAATGTAGTCGTCTCCCCTTATCGTGTCGACAATGTTTTTACAGTAATATTAATAAGAAGACCTCTAATTTGTTCGTGAGGTAATTTTCGCTAAAAATGTGGTGCGCAAACTAGCAAACATATTCAGTTTACTTGTGTTTCAGCAGTGCCAAAGCAAAGATGAGTGGATAATAAAATCAGACAAATATATGCACGTATACATCAGATCTTTATCAACAGTTCTTGGTACTATGCTTTTTTTTTTCTTTTGCGCCGTTTGAGAGTGACACCGTTTTTGCTCTAAGTCAACCTTGTAGGGTATCGTGACGAACTTTTTGTAGGGTATTGTGACGAACTTTTTTTATTCAAGAATTTTAATTGTTATCGTTGATTCTGTGTAAAAAAAATATAATAATACCAGATAACATTTACTTCTGAAGTTTTATTATTGATTTGTATTGTTTTTAATAGTGACGTCAGTTTAATTTAATTTAAAAAAAAATTCGCATTAAACAAATTTTTTTTTAGTCAGTTTGGGCATTATCTTATTAATTCTTTTTTCCCGTATCGAAAATAACTTTTCCGTAAATTATATTTAAAAAAATATATTTTTTTTTTGTAAAAAGGATGGTTTACGCCAAACGCTGTAGGATTCAGCTACGCTGAAATTTTGAATCCAAATTTTACAGAAATATGCTCAATAGATGTAAGCAACTTTCTGCTTTTACACTTTTAAAAAATATTGATTTTTGGGGAAGTTACATTAAAGAACAAATCGTTCGTCACATTACCCTACAACTTTTAAAAGTGCAAAAAAAGAAGGGTTCACGCCAATCGCTGTAAGATTTGGCTGCGTTGGAATTTCGAATCCAAATTTTTAAGGAATATGCTCAGTAGATGTAAGCAACTTTCTGCGTTTACACTTTTGAAAAATATTGATTTTTAGAAAAGTTACATTCAAAAAACGAATCGTTCGTCACATTACCCTAAACTCCCGTACTATTTACGTAGCTAGGGGTTTTTAAAAGTCCCAAAAATTCCTGTGGCAGAATTTTTTTTGTTTTTGATTTCCAAGTTGAGCTCCTTGGTGCCAAGTTTATCCAAAATGTAATTAAATAGATTTAACCTATAATATTCATACCTTGAGCAATATTATCCATATTTATACCTGTTACTCGTAGAGTAAAAGGGTATATTGTATTCGTGCAAGAGTATGTAACAGCTAGACGGAAGCATTTCCGACCCTATAAAGTATATATATTCTTGATCAGGGTCACTAGCCGAGTCGATATATCCATGTCCGTCTGTCCGTCCGTATGAACGCTGAGATCTCGGAAACTATAAAAGCTAGAGGATTGGTATTTGGCATGAAGATTCTTGGAGTTCCTAAGCAGCGCAAGTTTGTTTCAAGAAGGTGCCACGCCCCCTCTAACGCCCGCAATCTCGTATATGGGTCATTCCATGTGAAACGTGACAGGCCAATTTGGGTCAAATCTCAGAATCAAGCGAAACTTTTTTTTTCGATAGAGGATTGAAAAATAAGGATGGGTTTTTTTTTATTTTTTTTTTTAACTCTTACCGTTTATTTTTAAAAAATATTTTTTTAATTAAGCTCCGATTTTTAGGATATGCAGCACTTGAGACTCGTTTAAGTTATGTTAATAATTCCAATCCCACTTTGTGGCATATCTTAATATCTTTCAGAAATATATTTTTAAAAATTGTTAAATTTAAAATTAAGTATTTTTTAAGAGAATTTAAAATTAGAAAACTTCTGTACGCCGGAATACACGCGGTTTCCGAATAAAAAAATTATCCCCATATTGCTTCATCAATTCTTCACAAAGTGGTAAAATAAAATTTTTGTAATCGCAAGACCTACTAGTAAAGACAGCGATTTTAGTTTAGCGACTTTGCATCAAGCAACGTGTAAGAAAGGGAAAGCGCTATTCCTGCTCTGCCGCGCTCGTATTGCTGTTCTCTTGTTACACGTTGCACTGTAGTTGCTTGATGCAAAGTCGCTAAACTAAAATCGCTGTCTTTACTAGTAGGTCTTGCGATTACAAAAATTTTATTTTACCACTTTGTGAAGAATTGATGAAGCAATATGGGGATAATTTTTTTATTCGGAAACCGCGTGTATTCCGGCGTACAGAAGTTTTCTAATTTTAAATTCTCTTAAAAAATACTTAATTTTAAATTTAACAATTTTTAAAAATATTTTTCTGAAAGATATTAAGATATGCCACAAAGTGGCATTGGAATTATTAAAATAACTTAAACGAATTATTAATTGAATTACCACTTAGACGATGATAAAACATCAGAAATAAATAAAAAAATGTAGTTATTTTGAATCCTTTTTTGTTAAGCATTCATAAGACAAACAAAAGGATATGTCTTCTTTAGCTTATAATTCCGTTAAAAAAATTACAAAAAACATTTTGAGTGTGGGGTTTGAAAGATACAGAGTTGCACCTTTTAAATATTTTGACAGCATTACAAACCAAGAATCCGTTCGTCTGTAAAACAGGTTTAAAGTGTTCCAAGAACAGCATTTTTCCAAATTTAATGTCCTTTTTCTCAGAATTCTCGCGTGAAAGAATTTTTTCGAGAGCACATTTAGAGCACTGATTATTTAAAGCAAAAAGTATTTTTAAGATTTCATCAATGTAAATAAATAAAGGTTAAATTGTATAACACAGCGTAGTATTATGAATTTTCTTGTATGGGAGGCAAGAGAGGGCGTGGTCGCACAGACTTCAAAATTTGTTTGCATGGTATTCGTTTTAAAAAAACAAAATGTGACAATTTTGAAGTCTGTAACTCAATTTTTAGAATTTATGCCAAAAAAATTGACTTTTGGACCATAGTGCATTCGTTAAAAAGTTATGGCTGATCAAAGTTTATATCTCCATCTCCCTCGCACTCCCTTAAGCTGAGTAAGGGGTATCTGATAGTCGGGGCACCCGACTATAGCGTTCCCTCTTGTTTTCTAATTAAATTGGTGCAAAAAATTAAAATCTGCGAATTGTCAAACTTACTTAACAATTTGCCGCCTCTTTTTGCTTGCAAACAGCTGATCGGTCAACAAACTTTGCGGCCCTAGCAAAACTTCAGGGTTGCAAATATTCTACTTAAGGTTATGATTGTTTGTAGTTAAACAATATATTATAAGAATATTTAAGTCAATTCAATATATTTTACCATGAAAATTTTGATTTTATGCAAAAAAATTGTTCATTTTGACCAGTGCACAGTGGGCCAGAAAGTTAATTTTTTGCCCAAAAATCTGTAATTTATTTCCTAGGACAGTTAGAAGGATGCAGTTTTTTGTGTTTTTTTCTTAAAAGATTGAACTTTTCAACGAACTAAAAGTAAAATTTCTTGAAATTTTATATGATATAGATAATCTTAACCGAAGTCGGAAAATTATACGTACTTTTCGGTTTACAATTTTTAAAAAAATAACTAGAAGACGCACTCAATCCATTTTCATACTCGATAAAGTATGAGATAAAACAAACTAAAAAAAATTAACATCACTAAAAAATAGTATGTCGTTTAAGATTTATGAACCGTAAAAAACTGCAACTTTCGGAGGCTCCCACATCAACGTTTATAAAACAATCGATTTGAAAAAAATTTATTTTTTTTTCTTGTTTTCTTTTAAGATTTTTATAATCAAATTATTTAAAAAAATTGTTTTAAAAATATTGTTTTTTAATTTGTTTAATGTTAATTTGACATTTTCTGAAGTCATCACAGAAGAATGCATAGTTCAGATTATTCATATTTCAGTTCTCATCTGAAGGAAGTACAAGAAAGTACAAGAAATGCTGCATACCTTTGGGCATACTAAAGTCCTCCCTTTAATCCCGTAGGCACTCTGCCGGGCATTTCGTCTATGCGCTGTAATTTATTTTAATTTTAATTTTAACTATATAGAAAAAAAGCGAGAATGAGTAAAAACCAAAACCAAATTTTGGCGCGCAAAATGTTGACTAAAACCTGAAGAAAAAAAAGTACGGCATACTTTTGGGCTCTCTTAGCAAAGCTCATCAATATGGCTCGACTTCGAGTTAAGCCTTCAATTAAAACTTAAATGTCCGAAAACTAAGGCAAAACCGCATCGAGTCGGCGGTATGCTCTTTTAGTAAATTGATCAACGATTTTTTTTTTGCAGGAATGAACTAATTTGGTGATGGCACTCAAAGACACTTGAAAAGCAAATTACTCATTTGCAAAAAAAAAAACCGTAAAAATCAACAAATACATTTACTTTAGGAAACAAGAAGGACATACGACCAATATTATATTTTTTATTTGTTGAAAGTCATCACATCTACAAGTTTCGTGAAGAGTCGAACAGCTACATCAGCATCTTTGACTTCAAGATTTTTTTTTATTTCCATCAATACTTGATGAATTTCCCACTTTGAATAAACGGTAAAAGAAAACTACTTTCCCGAATTCTTTAAAACTCTGTCATAAATTAGTTTAATGTATTATGAAAAGGATTTCAAACTTATATTGGTCATTTTCTTAAGGGGGGACATCTAGGTAGAATTTTTAAAAAATCGAAAATTTTTTTTTTCGCTTATAAAATGCTTTAGGGTCTTAAAAATAACATACCAAAAGATAGAGTCCGGCAAAAGTGTCTGTGTCGAAATTTTCCATTCTGCGGCGATGCCTCACATGTATATCCCGGGCACCTTAAAACTTTAAACGCGTTTTTCTCGAAACTACTTTTTTTGAGGCGGCCGGACACATAACTCGAACAATTCTTAACCGATCGATCTCAATTTTTGACAGTATATTCAAAATACCTATGTCTATCGACAGACGTTTTTCTTACTTTTTGCTTACTTTTTTTTTATCAACAACTTTGAGACGTTTTTTATTCGAAAAAATGCTACTTTATTTTCAATCACTCAGCAAAAAATCAATATATCGAAAAAATCCTACGTCTGTCGATAGCTGTTGATGTATAGAAACCAACAAATTTTTTTTTTTTTAGTTCAAAAATATAGGACGTTAGGTGTCCGGCCATGGACCCCCTTCAACAAAAAAGGGCCTACGAAGAAATGCTGCACAGCCGCCATTTTGTTTTCGATTTATTGGAAAAAAATTTTATTTTGTACTTCGGACCTAATATAATAAAACGTAGTTTACAAATTTTCGATTGGCCTCTTCATTTGGCCAAAAAAAAATCCAGAAAATCCGCTTTTTTTCCCCCAGTTACCTAGATTTCCCCCTTAAAAAAAATCGTATTTTTGGCAAAAAATCGGATTGGCTGGCCCAATGTGCAGTGTTCAGTGATGAAGAATTTGCAAAAAGGTTTCGCTTGTCTAAAAGCACGGCGTTATTTGTTTTGAAAAAAATTGTTTTGCGACTTGAATCTAAAGAAGTAAGTGCATTCATTTGGTTTGACTAATTCCATATAATCAATAACCATTATTACAGGGAAACGACAATACAGCCATGGGTTAATCTTCTAATAGCAAGCGGCAGATTTTTTTTATAACTGTAGACGATTTTTGTGGTGTTAGCGTGGCCACAGCCAGTCGAGTTGTTAAGGAAGTTTATTTTGCTATAGAGTCTTTATCAAAACAATTTATTAAGTTCCCGCATATTAAAGATCTTCAAGAAAATGTTGTTGATTTTTTTTTAAATAGCCAAGTTTTTGAAAGTCATAGGAGCAGGGAATAAAACCAGAACCAGAACCGGAACCGATAACCGAAATAAACCGATTCTTAATAGACAACCGGAACCGGTACCGAGACCAAAATAAAAATTTAATTTCGAACCGATTACTTTATTGCTGGTACCGGTACGGATTTGGTACTAATTTACTAAATTCGTTAAAAATCCCGAATAAAAAATACCCATATCTGTGTATCAGATCCCACTATCCGCTATATCGACATTTTCCCGTCCCTTTTTAGCACATGTACTGCTTATGTAAGAAAATGTAGCCCTCTTGGTCTAAACAAGTTGTACATTTTTTGAAAATCTAATAAACCTACTTTTTTCTTAGAAATAAAAGAGTTACCAATTTAATTAAAATCTTAGTTTGTATAGTTTATATTAAAAAATCAAATTAATTTTAATGATCTTACATTCAAGTTTTTTCCATGATAAAACTCAAATAAATAATTTTAAAGAATTATTTGATATTTTTTTAACTGTACCGGTACGTACCGGTACCAGAACCGGAACCAAAACATCAATACCAAAATATAAGCGTTTAAGCCTAGTACTTAGTTCGGCTAAGAGTTTTACTAGTCGAAAAATATTAATCTTTTAGTGTGGCCGAAGTTTTTGGAGTTCATCCGCAATGCCTGCAGCATGGTCTTACTGGGTTTGTTGACAAACAGCAAACATCAACTGGCGCCAATTTTAAAATATTACAAAATGTTGGGCCGACCTGGCTCGCAAGCTTTAAATTTGCTGTTGGCATGGCGATATGTATAGCCGCAACGCCTAAAAGTAGTTTTCCATTGGTTTTTAGGGTTTTCCTTCCATTTATAATTTGTTATTGGCACACCGCTTCGGTACAAACACAGTCAAAGATCAAATTTGTTATTCTTTGGTCGGCGGCTAAAGGCGTTCATCGGAATTCATCCGCTAAATCTGGTATTTTTTTTGGTATTTCCTTACCATTTCCTTAGTTCAACTGAGTACCGCGGTGGAAAAAAGTCGCAGCTAAAGGCCTTAGCTACTCGCTTACTCCTATGGTTAGCTAGGAGTTTTCGTCGTACTGAGTACTAGGCTTTACCGAATAAGCAGATTCGGTATGGGACCAGTACCGGAACCGGAACCGAAATAAGATTCGGTTTGATTCCCTGCATAGGAGCCACAAATTGCACGCGTTTTTATACCCGTTACTCGTAGAGTAAAAGGGTATATTGTATTCGTGCAAAAGTATGTAACAGCTAGAAGGAAGCATTTCCGACCCTATAAAGTAAATATATTCTTGATCAGGGTCACTAGCCGAGTCGATATAGCCATGTCCGTCTGTCCGTCCCTATGAACGCTGAGATCTCGGAAACTTTAAAAGCTACAGGATTGGTATTTGGCATAAAGATTCTTGGATTCTTGTTCCAGCCTTTAAGGCCCACAATCGCTTATATACGATTTTAAAAATTTTAATTTATCGGAAAATAAAAAATGCAGTTTTATTGTGTTTATCAATACCTATCGAAATGTAGAAGAAATTTTTCAAATCGGACCATTCGTTAAAAAGTTAAGCGGGATCAAAGTTGTCTATCTCCATCTCCCTCGCACTCCCTTTACCTGAGTAACGGGTATCTGATAATCGGGGCACCCGACATTGTTTTTTTTATTAGTTTGAAATTTTGTTTATATCATCAGCTGTTAGTGTGACTGTTTTATGGTATTTTTATATAGTTATTTGACTAATTTTTGACAATTAGTTAACTCTTCTGTTGTGGATTTGCCGCCTGGTCTCAAATTAGTGCGCCGTTCCCTTAAAGTTTTAAATGACGGACGAGAAAACCAAACCCGATTTGCTGTCTAAAAAAATGTATCCTTCTATTAGCTAAATTCTACTTTGCAGGACGGACGAGAAAACGGTCCTTATAGTTATTTGAATTGTAAAGTTTAAATTTAACGTTTAAATTCTAAGTGACCATGCCATCTTATCCGAACAGATCCCAGTAAATGTATATATATTTGTCCCTTTCTAACCTCTAATGAATGCTCTAATGAATGAGCCGAACAATGTCGTGGAATAACCGCATTAGGGAACATCATAATCTGTAATATTCATATCCTTTTCATTAGATCATTCATTACTCTAATTAGGAAAGATCGGTTGGAAAACTTTTGGGTTTCCATTAAAGAGTACTAGAACCACATCCTACAAAAATTCATCGATCAGATCAGACTGTGAATATATTAAAAATTATACAATTCGTTTGGAATGCAATATAATCACACGTTACATGAGTTTGGTATTAATGTTCCGCCTGGGTATAAAATGACACGGTCACCACTTAACCTAATTTATTTACCAATCAACTGAGACGATATGAACACACTATCTATACGCATAATTGATCAAAAAAGCGATTTGGGAAATTTTCGTGCTGAAAACGTTTCGATTTGCATGCAAGTTATCCAACCCGTGAAACGGTTCCACTTTTGGAATTAATAAACAATTTTTAAATTCAATCTCAGCTACATTGCCTTTGCCTTTGTTTAAGATTCTGCCTTCGCCTTTTTCATTAACTTCGAGGGCCGCGCTTGACCTTCCTGCTAAGATAAATAAACCATGGCGCCCAAAGGGGGCCGCGTTCCCAATTATTATTTAATGAAAAACAAGGGAGAACGCTTTAGTCGGGTTGGTGTCCCGACTATCTAATACCCGTCACTCGGCTAAGGGGAGTGCGAGGTAGATGGAGATATAAACTTTGATCACGCATAACTTTTTAACGAATGGTCCGGTTTGAACATTTACATTTCGATAGGTATTGATAAACACAACAAAACTGCATTTTTACTTTTCCGAAAAATTTAAATTTTTAAAATCGTACATTAAGTATTGTGGGCGTTAGAGGGGGCGTGGCACCTTTTTGAAACAAACTTGCGCTGCATGGGAACTCCAAGAATTTGCATGCAAAATGCCAATCCTCTAGCTTTTATAGTTTCCGAGATCTCAGCGTTCACAGACAGACATGGCTAGATCGACTCGGCTAGTGATCCTGATCAAGAATATATATACTTTATGAGGTCGAAAACGCTTTCTTCCAGCTGTTACATACTTTTGCACGAATACAATATACCCTATTACTCTACGAGTAACGGATATAAATGCAGTGGCGAAAAAGAATAAACCAAAGGGAAGAAAAATTCAACAAAGAACAACTAAGTGGATTAAGATAATCTTCGAATAAATTATAATTTAAAGGTGGACCGAAAGATTTATTATGAACACAAAATAAAAACCAAACAATATATAAAGTAAAAGAAATAAATAAAAAAAGAAAACTCAAAAAGAAACAAACAAAAAAACAAGAGAGAACGCTATAGTCGGGTGCCCGACTATCATATACCCGTTACTCAGCTAAAGGGAGTGCAAGGGAGATGGGAGATATAAAACTTTGATTTAAATTTTTAAAACCGTATATAAGCGATTGTAGGCGTTAGAGGGGGCGTGGCACCCTTTTTAAAACAAATTTGCGCTGCGTAGGAAGCCCAAGAATATGTGTTGGTAATCCCAACTTTCTAGCTTTTTGTAGTTTTCGAGATTCTCAGCGTTCATACAGACAGACAGACGGACATGGCTATATCGACTCGGCTAGTGACCCTGATCAAGAATATATATACTTTATAGAGTCGGAAATGCTTCCTTATAGCCGTTACATACTTTTGCACGAATACAATATACCCTTTTACTTCCCTACGAGTAACGGGCATAAATACTGTGACGAAAAAAACAACAAAGTTAATTAAGAGAATCTTCGAATAAATTATAAAAAAGGAAAGGCTGTAGGGCAATCCCTCGCCAAACTCAACATCGATAACAAATTAATAAACTTAAGAAGAAAAATCAGCACGACAACAATCAAACAAACTAAGGAAAGAAGATCAACCCACAACCACACAGAAGAAAGACCCAAAACGGGAAAGTTTCGTGAGGAATTAATTTAAAATAATAAATAATTAAAAAATTTTAATTTAAGTTCAGGTAATTGAAAAAAATAATATAATTGATAAAAAAAAACAATAAGTGGAATTAATTAATAGATTAATAAACGTTCAGTTGAATGAAGTAAGCAGGAAAATAGAAGGTTTAGAAGGAAGACTAGCCACAGATGCAAACACTGTGGAGGATTATAAAATACAAACAATCGACCCAACTATAAAGTGCGATACAACACTTGAAGTGGTAAAATCTTTACCAAAGTTCACCGGGGAACCAACACAATATGTAGGTTGGAGAGAAGCTGCAGAAACTGTTATGAGTCTTTATAAAATTCAAAGTGAACAATACTTTATCGCTTTAACAATTTTACGAAATAAAATTATGGGAGCTGCCCATGATGCTCTTACCAATCATGGCACCGTTTTAAATTTTCAAGCTATCTTATCTAGATTGGATTTTGTATATAGCGATAAACGACCAATACATATTCTAGAGTCAGAACTAAGTATTCTCAGGCAGGGCCGAATGACAGTTACAGAATACTATAACGAAGTTAATAAAAAAATGACTTTACTAATAAACAAGACCATAATGACACACGGAAAGGACAGTGTAATTACCAAGGAAACAAACAAAACAATAAGGGGCAACGCTCTACGAATATTTATATCCGGACTAAATGGATCTATATCAGAAACTCTTTTCTCATTAAATCCACCAGATTTGCCCAATGCTTTGGCAAAGGTCCAAGAATTGGAATCAAACAATTTCCGTGCTCAATTTGCAAACAGGTTTAATGGATTTAAAAATGAAAATAAATACCAGGGAAACAACTTACGATTTGATCAAGTACGACAAAATAATAATAATAATAATAAAACGGGCAATCATTGGGGTAATAACCAAAATTATAACTGGCCACAAAAGGGAAATTTTTGGCAAAATAATAACCAAAATAACACTCAAAAGCAACAAGCTGTTGAGCCAATGGATGTTGACCATTCGATTCAACTCCAGAATAAACCTAATAACAATCGACAGCCGAATAATAATTGGCAGCCGAATAATAATTGGCAGGCAAATAATAATCAAGGAAGATATAATAATAATTATTATCAAAATAATAATCGTTCAAATTACTATCGCTCAAATCAAAATAAAGAGCAAACTCAAGCTCAAAAAAGGGAACCAGATGGAACTGTTAATCAGCCAGCAAATAAAGTAACTAGTTCAATTTAAATTTATTTTTAAAATGCTTTCCTAACGCTACAAGTTGATAACTTATAATTAGTGCGATAGTCACGTAGGACAAATTACTCATAAATACAGATTTGACATAGTTTTTTGGAAGTTTTAATGAAATTCTTTAAAATTACGCTTAAACATTAATAGTTAAAGAAAAAGAAAAGGGTCGCTTTGTTTTTTTTTATTTTTTTATTTATTTATTTATTTTTTTTATTTTCTTTTATATTGTGCTAGTATCTTGTAGGTGTAATGTGAGTTTTGACTTAAACTGCGTGGCGCTACTAATATTTTTTTAAAGTGTTTGGGAGCTGGTTCCATAGCCTTATTCCGTGTACAAAAAACAGCCTTTTAGAAAGTAGAGATCTGTGTCTTACTTAAATGAGGTTATTTGCTCTTCTTGGGGAAGCGAATCTTAATGAATCAAAGAGATAAGTTGGTTCCCTCGTGTAAATTATTTTGTGCAGATATATTAAAACTCTCAGTTTCATCCAATCGGTCAAATTAAGTTCAAATATTCTATATGCATAGCTTGTCACATGGTCAAATCGACGTAGATTGAATACAAATTTTGCTATATTATTATATGCAACTTTTATTTTTTGATGGCTGGCTGCATCGCAATTTGAAAAAATTTCTATTCCATAAAAAAGTGTTGGGATTAAACAGGTCTTGGCAATTAACATACGAACATTTATGAGTAACAGACTTTTAACAGGACAGAGAGATCTTAGTAAACCGTACGTTTTCCCTACAGCTTTATTTATATGGTCATTCCAACTAAGTTTATTATTGAATATGATACCCAAGTTTGTAGCATTTTCAACATATTTAATGGGCATGCTGTTTATCATCAATGGCTGCAGGTCAGCAATATTTACTTTCTTTTTATATATTACGAGACATTTAGATTTTGTTGGGTTTAGACCAAGGCCATTGTCTTTGGCCCAGCTGCTAACTCTATCAAGCTCTCGATTACATATATTCACACTCGTTAATTCTACTAATGGGACGGCTAACATACATCTGGACATCACATGCGTACATGTGAACATCACTATTTGACAACACACAGGGAAGGTCATTGACATACAGAGTAAACAGTAAAGGTCCAAGAACTGAGCCTTGAGGCACACCACGTTTAAGGACTACAAGAGAAGACGAAACATTTGATATTACTACAGACTGCCGGCGATTTTTTAGGTACGAGGTCATAAGTTTGACAGAAGTTGTTGAAAAATTGAACTGAGTTTTCAATTGTCAAGAAGTACTAGAAGCGTCACGTTGGATTTGTCTGCATGTTTACGCATATCGTCCGAGATTTTTAGGATTGCCGAGGTGCAGCTTCGTTTTATTCTGAATCCCGATTGGTTGTTGTTAAGTAGAGCATTATCACCTATATATGCGTTTATTTGGGCTGCCATAATGTTCTCAAAGGCTTTCGATAAGAACGGTAGAATTGATATAGGTCTATATTCCTTGTTGGCTTTCATAATTGGTATAATTTTTGCGATTTTCCAACAGTCAGGAAATGCGGATGTTGTAAATGCAGTGTTAAAAATGTGAGTTATGTATGTAAGAATTTTGGGAAGTATTAATTTAATGAATTTAGGATTTATTCCGTCTAGTCCGATTGCGTCTGATTTAATTTTAAGAATATTGACGAGAACTTCATACTGATTAACACAAACAAATCTAAAACTATTATCACAGAAATGTTCAGGTACTGAATTCAGGTACAAATTGTTATCGTCGATTTCAGGTACATTGCATTTTGAGAGTTGTTGTCCCGGCGTTGATTTTTGTTTTCCTATCCCTAGTGACTTGATTTCTTTCCAGGTTTGTCTAGACGATGTTGACTTTTTGAATTTTCGAAAATAGAATTTTGACTTTGCGGTGTCAATAAGTTTAGTGACTGTGTGTCTCAAAGATTTAAATTTGGCATAATGTGGCGGAGTCTTATACCTTTTCCACTTTTGATATGCCAAGTTTCGCTTTTGTATTGCTGACTTAATTTCATTATTAAACCACGGTTTAATAAAATGTTTAAGGGGTTTACTTTTGATTGGAACGAAACAATTGTACAGGTAACTAATATTACGTTGGAGCGAACTGAGTTGTTCGTCTACATCTGGAAGACAGTAAATGTTATTCCAGTTGCATTTATCGAGTTCGTTATTAAGAAGGTAATAGTCTATATTATTAAAATCCCTAAATACTATTTCTTCGTCATTATACTGAAGGTCAAAATTATAGGTCAAGTATATAAGGTCATGTTTTGAAAACGACGGCACAATGAGTTGGTCATACAAACATATTTTTTCAACATCACTAACAAAAAATACATCTAACAATGAGCTGCATGTTCTGCTGAAATGAGTCGGATAAGTGGAGTTTACAAGATTCAAGCCTAGTGATTCCATGTTAATTTTAAGGTGCTCTTCCCGAAGTATGTTGCTCTTGAGATCACCCGCTAAAAGTATATCTTCATAATTTATAGAGATGTCTGATAGCTTATTTAAAATATCGTCATAGTTAATGCTACTACGTGGGCGGTATATGCAACCCAGCAGCATTTTTTTTTGTGAGGACTGATTTTTAATTTCAAGGAATAAGTATTCTATTGGGCTGCTATCGGGATGTTTACATATAAACTTGTACACTAATTTTTTACTAACATAAATTGCTACCCCATCTCCATGACTGACACGGTCCGCTCGGTAAACATTATAGCCATCACACGAAACTATAACATCACAAACATTATCGCCAAGCCATGTTTCAGAGACACATATAATATCTAGACCAGAATTTACAAATAAATATTTAAACTCATCGACTTTTCTCGGCAACTTTGAGCATTAATGTGACAAACTTTAAGCCCAGCTCTCTGCTTTGTGAGTATGCGCAATAGGGTATGGCTATTTACCTAATTTAGGTCTTCCATTTCCAAAATTTAGATAAAATTATTAGCTGCTCACGCACTAGATATGAAAAATTAAATTGATAAAACATCACATTTAAGTAAACAAAGCGACCTACAATAATTTTTAATCTAACAAATACCAAAACTATGGATCTGCGTTTAAAACTAATCTCGAAATGAACTATTTCTCGACGGGCCTCCCAAATTGTTGCTCAGCTCAGAAAGCTCGTGCAAGGTCCGCACGTTGTGAGCTTCCACTCCGTCGATCATCTTTACAAAGACATCTCCACGGCGAGTAAAGACAGTTGTGAGGCGCTTGTGCTTTTTGAGATGCATTGCTCTCTTGAAGACCTCGTAATTATGCTTTGTCAGCTGTTCATTTATGTAGATCAGTGCTGGCGACTCCAGACCAATTAGCTGTAAGCTCAGTTGTGTTTTTGTAGTTTGCCGGTATGCCCCTATTGCTCGTAGTAACGCCGCTTTTTCGCGCACGTGTTCCATCTTTATATGGATAATTGGGTCTACAAGTTTGGCCGGTTTGTCGGGGCCGTACTGAGTACTAGGCTTTACCGAATAAGCAGATTCGGTATGGGACCAGTACCGGAACCGGAACCGAAATAAGATTCGGTTGGATTCCCTGCATAGGAGCCACAAATTGCACGCGTTTTTATACCCGTTACTCGTAGAGTAAAAGGGTATATTGTATTCGTGCAAAAGTATGTAACAGCTAGAAGGAAGCATTTCCGACCCTATAAAGTAAATATATTCTTGATCAGGGTCACTAGCCGAGTCGATATAGCCATGTCCGTCTGTCCGTCCCTATGAACGCTGAGATCTCGGAAACTTTAAAAGCTACAGGATTGGTATTTGGCATAAAGATTCTTGGATTCTTGTTCCAGCCTTTAAGGCCCACAATCGCTTATATACGATTTTAAAAATTTTAATTTATCGGAAAATAAAAAATGCAGTTTTATTGTGTTTATCAATACCTATCGAAATGTAGAAGAAATTTTTCAAATCGGACCATTCGTTAAAAAGTTAAGCGGGATCAAAGTTGTCTATCTCCATCTCCCTCGCACTCCCTTTACCTGAGTAACGGGTATCTGATAATCGGGGCACCCGACATTGTTTTTTTTATTAGTTTGAAATTTTGTTTATATCATCAGCTGTTAGTGTGACTGTTTTATGGTATTTTTATATAGTTATTTGACTAATTTTTGACAATTAGTTAACTCTTCTGTTGTGGATTTGCCGCCTGGTCTCAAATTAGTGCGCCGTTCCCTTAAAGTTTTAAATGACGGACGAGAAAACCAAACCCGATTTGCTGTCTAAAAAAATGTATCCTTCTATTAGCTAAATTCTACTTTGCAGGACGGACGAGAAAACGGTCCTTATAGTTATTTGAATTGTAAAGTTTAAATTTAACGTTTAAATTCTAAGTGACCATGCCATCTTATCCGAACAGATCCCAGTAAATGTATATATATTTGTCCCTTTCTAACCTCTAATGAATGCTCTAATGAATGAGCCGAACAATGTCGTGGAATAACCGCATTAGGGAACATCATAATCTGTAATATTCATATCCTTTTCATTAGATCATTCATTACTCTAATTAGGAAAGATCGGTTGGAAAACTTTTGGGTTTCCATTAAAGAGTACTAGAACCACATCCTACAAAAATTCATCGATCAGATATACAATTCGTTTGGAATGCAATATAATCACACGTTACATGAGTTTGGTATTAATGTTCCGCCTGGGTATAAAATGACACGGTCACCACTTAACCTAATTTATTTACCAATCAACTGAGACGATATGAACACACTATCTATACGCATACTTGATCAAAAAAGCGATTTGGGAAATTTTCGTGCTGAAAACGTTTCGATTTGCATGCAAGTTATCCAACCCGTGAAACGGTTCCACTTTTGGAATTAATAAACAATTTTTAAATTCAATCTCAGCTACATTGCCTTTGCCTTTGTTTAAGATTCTGCCTTCGCCTTTTTCATTAACTTCGAGGGCCGCGCTTGACCTTCCTGCTAAGATAAATAAACCATGGCGCCCAAAGGGGGGCCGCGTTCCCAATTATTATTTAATGAAAAACAAGGGAGAACGCTTTAGTCGGGTTGGTGTCCCGACTATCTAATACCCGTCACTCGGCTAAGGGGAGTGCGAGGTAGATGGAGATATAAACTTTGATCACGCATAACTTTTTAACGAATGGTCCGGTTTGAACATTTACATTTCGATAGGTATTGATAAACACAACAAAACTGCATTTTTACTTTTCCGAAAAATTTAAATTTTTAAAATCGTACATTAAGTATTGTGGGCGTTAGAGGGGGCGTGGCACCTTTTTGAAACAAACTTGCGCTGCATGGGAACTCCAAGAATTTGCATGCAAAATGCCAATCCTCTAGCTTTTATAGTTTCCGAGATCTCAGCGTTCACAGACAGACATGGCTAGATCGACTCGGCTAGTGATCCTGATCAAGAATATATATACTTTATGAGGTCGAAAACGCTTTCTTCCAGCTGTTACATACTTTTGCACGAATACAATATACCCTATTACTCTACGAGTAACGGATATAAATGCAGTGGCGAAAAAGAATAAACCAAAGGGAAGAAAAATTCAACAAAGAACAACTAAGTGGATTAAGATAATCTTCGAATAAATTATAATTTAAAGGTGGACCGAAAGATTTATTATGAACACAAAATAAAAACCAAACAATATATAAAGTAAAAGAAATAAATAAAAAAGAAAACTCAAAAAGAAACAAACAAAAAACAAGAGAGAACGCTATAGTCGGGTGCCCGACTATCATATACCCGTTACTCAGCTAAAGGGAGTGCAAGGGAGATGGGAGATATAAAACTTTGATTTAAATTTTTAAAACCGTATATAAGCGATTGTAGGCGTTAGAGGGGGCGTGGCACCCTTTTTAAACAAATTTGCGCTGCGTAGGAAGCCCAAGAATATGTGTTGGTAATCCCAACTTTCTAGCTTTTGTAGTTTTCGAGATCTCAGCGTTCATACAGACAGACAGACGGACATGGCTATATCGACTCGGCTAGTGACCCTGATCAAGAATATATATACTTTATAGAGTCGGAAATGCTTCCTTATAGCTGTTACATACTTTTGCACGAATACAATATACCCTTTTACTCTACGAGTAACGGGCATAAATACTGTGACGAAAAAAAACAACAAAGTTAATTAAGAGAATCTTCGAATAAATTATAAAAAAAAGGAAAGGCTGTAGGGCAATCCCTCGCCAAACTCAACACGATAACAAATTAATAAACTTAAGAAGAAAAATCAGCACGACAACAATCAAACAAACTAAGGAAAGAAGATCAACCCACAACCACACAGAAGAAAGACCCAAACGGGAAAGTTTCGTGAGGAATTAATTTAAAATAATAAATAATTAAAAAATTTTAATTTAAGTTCAGGTAATTGAAAAAAATAATATAATTGATAAAAAAAAAACAATAAGTGAAATTAATTAATAGATTAAAAAACGTTCATTTGGATAAAGTAAGCAGTTAAATAGAAGGTTAAGAAGGCAGATTAGCCTCAGATGCAAGCACTGTGGAGGATTATAAAATACAAACAATCGACCCAACCATAAAGTGCGATACAACACTTGAAGTGGTAAAATCTTTACCAAAGTTCACCGGGTCTTTATAAAATTCAGAGTGAACGATACTTTTTCGCTTTAACAATTTTACGAAATAAAATTATGGGAGCTGCCCATGATGCGCTTACCAATCATGGCACCGATTTAAAATTTCAAGCAATCTTATCTAGATTGGATTTTATATATAACGATACACGACCAATACATATTCTAGAGTTAGAACTAAATATTTTCAGGCAGGGACGATTGACAGTTACTGAATACTATAGCGAAGTTAATAAAAAAATGACTTTACTAATAAACAAAACCATAATGACACACGGAAAGAACAGCGTAATTACCAAGGAAACAAACAAAACAATAAGGAGCAACGCTCTACGAATATTTATATCCGGATTAAATGGATCTATCTCAGAACCTCTTTTCTCATTAAATCGTCCAGATTTACCCAATGCTTTGGCAAAGGTCCAGGAATAAGAATCAAACAATTTTAGTGCTCAATTTGCAAACAGGTTTAATGGATTTAAAACTGAAAATAAATATCAGGGAAACAACTTAGGATTTGATCAGGCACGACAAAATAATAATAATAATAAAACGGGCAATCATTTTGGTAAAACCCAAAATTATAACTGGCTGCAAAAGGGAAATTTTTGGCAAAACAATAACCAAAATTGTAACTGGCCACAAAAGGGAAATTTTTGGCAAACAATAACCAAAACAAACTCAAAAGCAACAAGCTGTCGAGCCAATGGATGTTGATCCATCGATTCAACTCGAGAATATACCAAATAACAATCGGCAGACGAATAATAATTGATGGGCAAATAACAAAGTAAATAATTGTTCAAATTACTATCGACTAAATAAAAAAAAGAAACTCAAGCTCAAAAAAGGGAACCAGATGGAACTGTAAATCAGCCAGCAAATAAAGTAACTAGTTCAATTTAAATTTATTTTTAAAATGCTTTCCTAACGCTACAAGTTGATAACTTATAATTAGTGCGATAGTCACGTAGGACAAATTACTCATAAATACAGATTTGACATAGTTTTTTGGAAGTTTTAATGAAATTCTTAAAATAACGCTTAAACATTAATGGTTAAAGAAAAGGGTCGCTTTGTTTTTTTATTTTTTTTATTTTCTTTTATATTGTGCTAGTATCTTGTAGGTGTAATGTGAGTTTTGACTTAAACTGCGTGGCGCTACTAATATTTTTTAAAGTGTTTGGGAGCTGGTTCCATAGCCTTATTGCGTGTACAAAAAACAGCCTTTTAGAAAGTAGAGATCTGTGTCTTACTTAAATGAGGTTATTTGCTCTTCTTGGGGAAGCGAATCTTAATGAATCAAAGAGATAAGTTGGTTCCCTCGTGTAAATTATTTTGTGCAGATATATTAAAACTCTCAGTTTCATCCAATCGGTCAAATTAAGTTCAAATATTCTATATGCATAGCTTGTCACATGGTCAAATCGACGTAGATTGAATATAAATTTTGCTATATTATTATATGCAACTTTTATTTTTTGATGGCTGGCTGCATCGCAATTTGAAAAAATTTCTATTCCATAAAAAAGTGTTGGGATTAAACAGGTCTTGGCAATTAACATACGAACATTTATGAGTAACAGACTTTTAACAGGACAGAGAGATCTTAGTAAACCGTACGTTTTCCCTACAGCTTTATTTATATGGTCATTCCAACTAAGTTTATTATTGAATATGATACCCAAGTTTGTAGCATTTTCAACATATTTAATGGGCATGCTGTTTATCATCAATGGCTGCAGGTCAGCAATATTTACTTTCTTTTTATATATTACGAGACATTTAGATTTTGTTGGGTTTAGACCAAGGCCATTGTCTTTGGCCCAGCTGCTAACTCTATCAAGCTCTCGATTACATATATTCACACTCGTTAATTCTACTAATGGGACGGCTAACATACATCTGGACATCACATGCGTACATGTGAACATCACTATTTGACAACACACAGGGAAGGTCATTGACATACAGAGTAAACAGTAAAGGTCCAAGAACTGAGCCTTGAGGCACACCACGTTTAAGGATTACAAGAGAAGACGAAACATTTGATATTACTACAGACTGCCGGCGATTTTTTAGGTACGAGGTCATAAGTTTGACAGAAGTTGTTGAAAAATTGAACTGAGTTTTCAATTGTCAAGAAGTACTAGAAGCGTCACGTTGGATTTGTCTGCATGTTTACGCATATCGTCCGAGATTTTTAGGATTGCCGAGGTGCAGCTTCGTTTTATTCTGAATCCCGATTGGTTGTTGTTAAGTAGAGCATTATCACCTATATATGCGTTTATTTGGGCTGCCATAATGTTCTCAAAGGCTTTCGATAAGAACGGTAGAATTGATATAGGTCTATATTCCTTGTTGGCTTTCATAATTGGTATAATTTTTGCGATTTTCCAACAGTCAGGAAATGCGGATGTTGTAAATGCAGTGTTAAAAATGTGAGTTATGTATGTAAGAATTTTGGGAAGTATTAATTTAATGAATTTAGGATTTATTTCGTGTAGTCCGATTGCGTCTGATTTAATTTTAAGAATATTGACGAGAACTTCATACTGATTAACACAAACAAATCTAAGACTATTATCACAGAAATGTTCAGGTACTGAATTCAGGTACAAATTGTTATCGTCGATTTTGGGTACATTGCATTTTGAGAGTTGTTGGTTTAGCTCTTCAACATTAACATCCTGTCCCGGCGTTGATTTTTGTTTTCCTATCCCTAGTGACTGATTTCTTTCCAGGTTTGTCTAGACGATGTTGAGTTTTTGAATTTTCGAAAATAGAATTTTGACTTTGCGGTGTCAATAAGTTTAGTGACTGTGTGTCTCAATGATTTAAATTGGGCATAATGTGGCGGAGTCTTATACCTTTTCCACTTTTGATATGCAAAGTTTCGCTTTTGTATTGCTGACTTAATTTCATTATAAAACCACGGCTTAATAAAATGTTTAAGGGGTTTACTTTTGATTGGAACGAAACAATTGTACAGGTAACTAATATTACGTTGGAGCAAACTGAGTTGTTCGTCTACATCTGGAAGACAGTAAATGTTCTTCCAGTTGCATTTATCGAGTTCGGTATTAAGAAGGTAATAGTCTATATTATTAAAATCCCTAAATACTATTTCTTCGTCATTATACTGAAGGTCAAAATTATAGGTCAAGTATATAAGGTCATGTTTTGAAAACGACGGCACAATGAGTTGGTCATACAAACATATTTTTTCAACATCAATAACAAAAAATACATCTAACAATGAGCTGCATGTTCTGCTGAAATGAGTCGGATAAGTGGAGTTTACAAGATTCAAGCCTAGTGATTCCATGTTAATTTTAAGGTGCTCTTCCCGAAGTATGTTGCTCTTGAGATCACCCGCTAAAAGTATATCTTCATAATTTATAGAGATGTCTGATAGCTTATTTAAAATATCGTCATAGTTAATGCTACTACGTGGGCGGTATATGCAACCCAGCAGCATTTTTTTTTGTGAGGACTGATTTTTAATTTCAAGGAATAAGTATTCTATTGGGCTGCTATCGGGATGTTTACATATAAACTTGTACACTAATTTTTTACTAACATAAATTGCTACCCCATCTCCATGACTGACACGGTCCGCTCGGTAAACATTATAGCCATCACACGAAACTATAACATCACAAACATTATCGCCAAGCCATGTTTCAGAGACACATATAATATCTAGACCAGAATTTACAAATAAATATTTAAACTCATCGACTTTTCTCGGCAACTTTGAGCATTAATGTGACAAACTTTAAGCCCAGCTCTCTGCTTTGTGAGTATGCGCAATAGGGTATGGCTATTTACCTAATTTAGGTCTTCCATTTCCAAAATTTAGATAAAATTATTAGCTGCTCACGCACTAGATATGAAAAATTAAATTGATAAAACATCACATTTAAGTAAACAAAGCGACCTACAATAATTTTTAATCTAACAAATACCAAAACTATGGATCTGCGTTTAAAACTAATCTCGAAATGAACTATTTCTCGACGGGCCTCCCAAATTGTTGCTCAGCTCAGAAAGCTCGTGCAAGGTCCGCACGTTGTGAGCTTCCACTCCGTCGATCATCTTTACAAAGACATCTCCACGGCGAGTAAAGACAGTTGTGAGGCGCTTGTGCTTTTTGAGATGCATTGCTCTCTTGAAGACCTCGTAATTATGCTTTGTCAGCTGTTCATTTATGTAGATCAGTGCTGGCGACTCCAGACCAATTAGCTGTAAGCTCAGTTGTGTTTTTGTAGTTTGCCGGTATGCCCCTATTGCTCGTAGTAACGCCGCTTTTTCGCGCACGTGTTCCATCTTTATATGGATAATTGGGTCTACAAGTTTGGCCGGTTTGTCGGGGCCGCACTCTGTAGATGGATCTCACCAGTGGAGGCGGAGTTAAATGGAGTGAAAAACAGAGCCGGTTGAAAAGCGTTTTGAGATTTTCTCCCTCCGCTTGCGGTACCCCATGCCAGCGCAAGGTACATGAGACCGCTGCGTCTTCCTCTGCTACACATTTGGCTGCCAGTCTGGCATCCAAGTCACCAACCTGTTGCTTCAGCTGATCGACCAAACCTCCAGCAGTGTTTGGTGCCGCCAATTTGACGGTCAAGTCGTGGACCTGCTGCTTCAGCTCAGCTACCACCTCATTCTCCAGCTGGCTCACACGTTGAGTGAGAGTATCGATTTCTTCGGTCATCGCCTGGAACTTCTCCTGGAGAGAGCTGAGGAAACGTGCCTCACTCTCTCGAAACTCCTTGCCCAAGATTTTCTTCTGCTCATCAAATCTGGCATCCATCAGCTGGAGCATCTTGGCGGATGTTGCATCCGACAAGCGGGTCGCCCTCTGATCAGGGCTTGTTGCAACCCGCAGACGCTTATTCGCCGACATGTTGTGGTTTTTATTTTGTTATGAGTATATTTATTGAGAGTTGAGTGATTTTTTGTTTGTTTCTGAGTGGTTTTATTCTGTTTCTATTGCGTTTGACTGTATTACGGTTATTTCTACTATACTGTTTGTAAGTGGTTCGTTTGAGTGAGTGTTGTAATTTATTTCACTGCACTTTTTGCCTCTAGAAAATGTATTTTAATTTGTTTATTTGAAGTACAATTTTTTTATGTGCACTGAATCGGTGTTACGCGCAGGCTTACGCGGTTGTTGTTGAAAATTTGATGATTTATTAAGCGTATTTCTTGTGATTTAAGCCGAAATTCCGAGGAGCTCTAGGATTTGCGACATTCTCCCTTTTCTCTTGGTTCTTTTTTTGACATATATAGCGACAATGGCACCAATTTTGTGGGCGCGGACAAAGCACTCCGGAATGAGCACTCAAGGCAACAGGACAACGAGAACACGGCCGCAGCAAGATTAGTTGACAAGCAAATTGAATGGCACTTTAGCCCGCCCCGATGCCGAATTTTGGAGGGCTTTGGGAGGTGAACGTTAAATCAGTCAAACACCATTTGACTAGAATGGCTGGAAGCTCCTGCCTCACTTATGAAGAGTTTTCGACGGTACTCATACGCATAGAAGCATGTCTGAATTCGCGGCCACTGTGCCCCCTTACCGTAGACCCCGGAGATCTAAGCTACCTCACTCCAGGACATTTTTTAATAGGCGATGCCATGCTCGCACCACCAGAATGTAGAGCCCCATCAACTAAGTTTAAAGAAACCTTTCTCAACCAGCAAAGGATAATCCATGGATTCTGGAAGAAATGGACTCAGGATTGGCTTGCCCATTTGCAGAAACGGCCAAAATGGTGTGAAGTCACAGAAAATCTGCAACTCAATTACCTGGTAATTCTAAAGGATAACGGGACTCCGCCTGCTCAATGGAAATTAGGGCGAATCATTCAGTTACATCCCGGCTCGGATGAGCTCGTACGGGTCGTAACCATCAAAACTCAAAACGCAACATTTAAAAGGGCAATTACTAAGCTATGCCGTTTACCATTGCATCATAAACTCTGTCTAACCCTTTATATATTCCGAATAATCTTACATTCTACAGCGCTGACTCAACAAGAATCATATCATGCTACGTCGAGCATTGCCGGTCGGCATGTGCAGTTTTGTCATCGCTAGTTTCTGTCGAGAAAGCCGAGAGATTGGGTGAAAGGAGAACGGTTCGAGTTGGTCACACTACGAAGAACTTGGAATCGAAAGGAAGACACCCGTGAATTTGATCCCCGAATAAAACCAACTTGCACGGTATATTAATAGAAGGGGCATGTTTGTGCTTGACTGAAGAGGCAAACAATGAAAAAGATTGGGTTGATACTGAAATACAGTTTATATATTGTGCACTTAGGGTACAAATTCAAGGTTTTATTCGGGGATCAAATTCACGGGTGTCTTCCTTTCGATTCCAAGTTCTTCGTAGTGTGACCAACTCGAACCGTTCTCCTTTTCCTCATCTCTCAGCTTTCTCGCCAGAAACTAGCGATGACAAAACTGCACATGCCGCCCGGCAATGCTCGACGTAGCATGATATGATTCTGGTTGAGTCAGCGCTGTAGAATGTAAGATTATTCGGAATATATAAAGGATTAGACAGAGTTAATGATGTAATGGTAAACGGCATAGCTTAGTAATTGCCCTTTTAAATGTTGCGTTTTGAGTTTTGATGGTTACGACCCGTACGAGCTCATCCGAGCCGGGATGTAACTGAATGATTCGCCCTAATTTCCATTGAGCAGGCGGAGTCCCGTCATCCTTTAGAATTACCAGGTCATTGAGTTGCAGATTTTCTGTGACTTCACACCATTTTGGCCGTTTCTGCAAATGGGCAAGCCAATCCTGAGTCCATTTCTTCCAGAATCCATGGATCATCCTTTGCTGGTTGAGAAAGGTTTCTTTAAACTTAGTTGATGGGGCTCTACATTCTGGCGGTGCGAGCATGGCATCGCCTATTAAAAAATGTCCTGGAGTGAGGTAGCTTAGATCTTCGGGGTCTGCGGTAAGGGGGCACAGTGGCCGCGAATTCAGACATGCTTCTATGCGTATGAGTACCGTCGAAAACTCTTCATAAGTGAGGCAGGAGCTTCCAGCCATTCTAGTCAAATGGTGTTTGACTGATTTAACGTTCGCCTCCCAAAGCCCTCCAAAATTCGGCATCGGGGCGGGCTAAAGTGCCATTCAATTTGCTTGTCAACTAATCTTGCTGCGGCCGTGTTCTCGTTGTCCTGCTGCCTTGAGTGCTCATTCCGGAGTGCTTTGTCCGCGCCCACAAAATTGGTGCCATTGTCGCTATATATGTCAAAAAAAGAACCAAGAGAGAAGAGAGAAAGTCGCAAATCCTAGAGCTCCTCGGAATTTCGGCTTAAATCACAAGAAATACGCTTAATAAATCATCAAATTTTCAACAACAACCGCGTAAGCCTGCGCGTAACACCGATTCAGTGCACATAAAACAATTGTACTTCAAATAAACAAATTAAAATACATTTTCTAGAGGCAAAAAGTGCAGTGAAATAAATTACAACACTCACTCAAACGAACCACTTACAAACAGCATAGAAGAAATAACCGTAATACAGTCAAACGCAATAGAAACAGAATAAAACCACTCAGAAACAAACAAAAAATCACTCAACTCTCAATAAATAAACACATAACAAAATAAAAACCACAACATGTCGGCGAATAAGCGTCTGCGGGTTGCAACAAGCCCTGATCAGAGGGCGACCCGCTTGTCGGATGCAACATCCGCCAAGATGCTCCAGCTGATGGATGCCAGATTTGATGAGCAGAAGAAAATCTTGGGCAAGGAGTTTCGAGAGAGTGAGGCACGTTTCCTCAGCTCTCTCCAGGAGAAGTTCCAGGCGATGACCGAAGAAATCCATACTCTCACTCAACGTGTGAGCCAGCTGGAGAATGAGGTAAAGGTGGTAGCTGAGCTGAAGCAGCAGGTCCACGACTTGACCGGCAAATTGGCGGCACCAAACACTGCTGGAGGTTTGGTCGATCAGCTGAAGCAACAGGTTGGTGACTTGGATGCCAGACTGGCAGCCAAATGTGTAGCAGAGGAAGACGCAGCGGTCTCATGTACCTTGCGCTGGCATGGGGTACCGCAAGCGGAGGGAGAAAATCTCAAAACGCTTTTCAACCGGCTCTGTTTTTCACTCCATTTAACTCCGCCTCCACTGGTGAGATCCATCTACAGAGTGCGGCCCCGACAAACCGGCCAAACACTTGTAGACCCAATTATCCATATAAAGATGGAACACGTGCGCGAAAAAGCGGCGTTACTACGAGCAATAGGGGCATACCGGCGAACTACAAAAACACAACTGAGCTTACAGCTAATTGGTCTGGAGTCGCCAGCACTGATCTACATAAATGAACAGCTGACAAAGCATAATTACGAGGTCTTCAAGAGAGCAATGCATCTCAAAAAGCACAAGCGCCTCACAGCTGTCTTTACTCGCCGTGGAGATGTCTTTGTAAAGATGATCGACGGAGTGGAAGCTCACAACGTGCGGAGCTTGCACGAGCTTTCTGAGCTGAGCAACAATTTGGGAGGCCCGTCGAGAAATAGTTCATTTCGAGATTAGTTTTAAACGCAGATCCATAGTTTTAGTATTTGTTAGATTAGAAATTATTGTAGGTCGCTTTGTTTACTTAATGTTCTCCGTGATGTTTTATCAATTTAATTTTTCATATCTAGTGCGTGAGCAGCTAATAATTTTATTTAAATTTTGGAAATGGAAGACCTAAATGAAGTAAATAGCCATACCCTATTGCGCATACTGACAAAGCAGAGAGCTGGGCTTAAAGTTTGTCACATTAATGCTCAAAGTTTGCCGAGAAAAGTCGATGAGTTTAAATATTTATTTGTAAATTCTGGTCTAGATATTATATGTGTCTCTGAAACATGGCTTGGCGATAATGTTTGTGATGTTATAATTTCGTGTGATGGCTATAATGTTTACCGAGCGGACCGTGTCAGTCATGGAGGTGGGGTAGCAATTTATGTTAGTAAAAAATTAGTGTCCAAGTTTATATGTAAACATCCCGATAGCAGCCCAATAGAATACTTATTCCTTGAAATTAAAAATCAGTCCTCACAAAAAAAAATGCTGCTGGGTTGCATATACCGCCCACGTAGTAGCATTAACTATGACGATATTTTAAATAAGCTATCAGACATCTCTATAAATTATGAAGATATACTTTTAGCGGGTGATCTCAACAGCAACATACTTCGGGAAGAGCACCTTAAAATTAACATGGAATCACTAGGCTTGAATCTTGTAAACTCCACTTATCCGACTCATTTCAGCAGAACATGCAGCTCATTGTTAGATGTATTTTTTGTTAGTGATGTTGAAAAAATATGTTTGTATGACCAACTCATTGTGCCGTCGTTCTCAAAACATGACCTTATATACTTGACCTATAATTTTGACCTTCAGTATAATGACGAAGAAATAGTATTTAGGGATTTTAATAATATAGACTATTACCTTCTTAATACCGAACTCGATAAATGCAACTGGAATAACATTTACTGTCTTCCAGATGTAGACGAACAACTCAGTTTGCTCCAACGTAATATTAGTTACCTGTACAATTGTTTCGTTCCAATCAAAAGTAAACCCATTAAACATTTTATTAAACCGTGGTTTAATAATGAAATTAAGTCAGCAATACAAAAGCGAAACTTTGCATATCAAAAGTGGAAAAGGTATAAGACTCCGCCACATTATGCCCAATTTAAATCATTGAGACACACAGTCACTAAACTTATTGACACCGCAAAGTCAAAATTCTATTTTCGAAAATTCAAAAACTCAACATCGTCTAGACAAACCTGGAAAGAAATCAAGTCACTAGGGATAGGAAAACAAAAATCAACGCCGGGACAGGATGTTAATGTTGAAGAGCTGAACCAACAACTCTCAAAATGCAATGTACCTGAAATCGACGATAGCAATTTGTACCTGAATTCAGTACCTGAACATTTCTGTGATAATAGTTTTAGATTTGTTTGTGTTAATCAGTACGAAGTTCTCGTCAATATTCTTAAAATTAAATCAGACGCAATCGGACTAGACGAAATAAATCCTAAATTCATTAAATTAATACTTCCCAAAATTCTTACATACATAACTCACATTTTTAACACTGCATTTACAACATCCGCATTTCCTGACTGTTGGAAAATCGCAAAAATTATACCAATTATGAAAGCCAACAAGGAATATAGACCTATATCAATTCTACCGTTCTTATCGAAAGCCTTTGAGAACATTATGGCAGCCCAAATAAACGCATATATAGGTGATAATGCTCTACTTAACAACAACCAATCGGGATTCAGAATAAAACGTAGCTGCACCTCGGCAATCCTAAAAATTTCGGAGGATATACGTAAACATGCAGACAAATCCAACGTGACGCTTCTAGTACTTCTTGACTATAGTAAAGCTTTTGACTCTGTTAATCATGATGTTTTGTGTTCAAAATTGAAAACTCAGTTCAATTTTTCAACCACTTCTGTCAAACTTATGACCTCGTACCTAAAAAATCGCCGGCAGTCTGTAGTAATATCTAATGTTTCGTCTTCTCTTGTAGTCCTTAAACGTGGTGTGCCTCAAGGCTCAGTTCTTGGTCCTTTACTGTTTACTCTGTATGTCAATGACCTTCCCTGTGTGTTGTCAAATAGTGATGTTCACATGTACGCCGATGATGTCCAGATGTATGTTAGCCGTCCCATTAGTAGAATTAACGAGTGTGTGAATATATGTAATCGAGAGCTTGATAAAATTAGCAGCTGGGCCAAAGACAATGGCCTTGGTCTAAACCCAACAAAATCTAAATGTCTCGTAATTTATAAAAAGAAAGTAAATATTGCTGACCTGCAGCCATTGATGATAAACAGCATGCCCATTAAATATGTTGAAAATGCTACAAACTTGGGTATCATATTCAATAATAAACTTAGTTGGAATGACCATATAAATAAAGCTATAGGGAAAACGTACGGTTTACTAAGATCTCTCTGTCCTGTTAAAAGTCTGTTACCCATAAATGTTCGTATGTTAATTGCCAAGACCTGTTTAATCCCAACACTTTTTTATGGAATAGAAATTTTTTCAAATTGCGATGCAGCCAGCCATCAAAAAATAAAAGTTGCATATAATAATATAGCAAGATTTATATTCAATCTACGTCGATTTGACCATGTGACAAACTATGCATATAGAATATTTGAACTTAATTTGACAGACTGGATGAAGCTGAGAGTTTTAATATATCTGCACAAAATAATTTACACGAGGGAACCAACCTATCTCTTTGAAGTATTAAGATTCACTTCCTCAAGAAGAGCAAATAACATCATTCAAGTAAGACACAGATCTCTACTTTCTGAAAGGCAGTTTTTTGTACACGCAATAAGGCTATGGAACCAGCTCCCAAACACTTTAAAAAATATTAGTAGCGCCACGCAGTTTAAGTCAAAACTCACATTACACCTACAAGATACTAGCACAATATAAAAAAAAAAAAAACATAAATAAAAAAAAACAAAGCGACCCTTTTCTTTAACCAATAATGTTTAAGCGTAATTTTAAGAATTTCATCTATCTGTATTTATGAGTAATTTGTCCTACGTGACTATCGCACTAATTATAAGTTATAAACTTGTAGCGTTAGGAAAGCATTTTAAAATAAATTGAAATTGAAATTCAAATTGAAGGATTCAATCTGATCTTCTAATTAGATATAATTTACTAATAACAAGAAAGGAAGCTAGCTTCGGCCAACCGAAGCTTATATACCCTTGCAGATAATTCCTATTAATGACTAATTTTCCGATCGTTCCTATGGCAGCTATATGATATAGTTGTTCGATATTGATAAAATTAAAATCGAAATTCGAAAACATTTAAAAAGACTCATATCCCAGAGTAGAAGAGAATACAATAAAAGTCAACGAAGCAATAATTTATTTCCTATTAAGTTCCCATTAATTTTCCGATCGTTCCTATGGTAGCTATATGATATAGTCGTCCGATTTTGAAAAAATTTTATTCGAAATTCAGAATTAGATAAAAAATGGCATTTCCAAGAGTAGGAGGTTCTAGGTTCAAAAACACCCAAAATATAATTTTTTTAAATTTTTTTTCCCGATTACTCCTATGGGAGCTATATGATATAGTTGTCCGATCCGGCTCGTTCCGACTTATATACTACCTGCAACAGAAAGAAGACTTTTGGGAAAGTTTTAGCCCGATAGCTTTAAAACTGAGAGACTAGTTTGCGTAGAAACAGACAGACGGACAGAAGGACAGACGGACAGAAGGACATGGCTAGATCGACTCGTCTAGTGATGCTGATCAAGAATATATATACTTTTTGGGGTCGGAAACGTCTCCTTCACTGCGTTGCAAACTTCTGACTGAAATCATAATACCCTCTGCAAGGGTATAAAAAGGGTATGTCCAGCCTACGCTCGACAGAAGTTAAACTTCTAGCATTGCTCTCTCGTTTATCATTTCATTATCTGTTTTTGAAGTGAAACTTCTTAAGGCGCGTTATGCATTTTCGGGGACGGAGTAAAACCAATTCATGACCGTCACGAAAATCTTCTTCGTTCTCTTTGTCCTCTTCTTTCCTCTCTTCCTCGCAAATACATATGTATATAAGGTGGACTCGTCACCTCTCTGTCTCTCTTAAGCGATATAATGAGATAGCTAGATAGACCCTGGCTCAAATGATGTCCTCAAAAGAGAGCAGATCTTGCGTTGAGACCACCTTAGACATATAGTTGCACCATGCGTTGAGAGAGTAAAATCTGACAAGAATGGAAGCTAACTTCGGTCAGCCGAAGTTTATATACCCTTGCAGATCATTCCTATGCAATTTGAAATTACAAAAATGTTAGGACCTTTTTCTCGTCCTCCTGTTAAATTTAAAGTATGGTTAAATCTCTAATTTCCCATACGATTTCAATGTTTTAACCCTACATTAAATTTAACAAACGGACGAGAAAACGGCCCTTAGTTTGCAAAAAACAAAAAAATTGCAGTTTACGTATTATTTTGACATTATTTGATCGATGCTTCCTAAGGCAGCCATATAATATATACGTCCACTTTATGTTAAATTTAATTCAAAATTCTGAAATAATAAAATAAAAATATATTTCAGAAAAGAAGTGAATACAATAAAAATTAACAAGGCTATAATTTTGTTCCTATTAATTTCACTTTAGTTTTCCGATCGTTCTTATAGGGGCTATACGATGTAGTTGTCCGATTTTTATAAAATTTAATTCGAAATTCAGGACAGTTAAAAATTATATTACCAAGAGCAATAGGTAATATGTCGAAAAACACCGAAGTTATCAGTTTTTCAATTATTTTTCCGATTATTCTTATGGGAGCTATTAGATATAATTTTCCGATTCGGCTGGACTACTTGCAATAGAAAGACGATAGTTTTAAAACTGAGGGAATAGTTTGCGTAGAAACGGACGGACAGACGGACATGACTAGATCGACTCGTCTAGTCATGCTGATCAAGAATATACTATATATGTATACTTTATGGAGAGATTATGCGTGAGATTTGGGAGGCTGTTATTCCTTCTTCCTCTGTCTGTACGGCCAGTGGGCCATTGTTTGGTCCATTTTTTTTGACATGGTTTCGCATGGTGAAAGGTGTATGTGTAAGGTGGTCTCAACGCAAGAGCTGCTCCCTTTTGAGGACGTCATTTATGCCAGTCTCTATCTTGCTATGACCTTGGGGTTTTCAAATGATCTTCTTATGGCAGGACTCAAATGGTCACTTTTAAAAACTCTTTTTCTTCCCTAATCCGAGTTAAGTCCGGTGTACCTTAAGGAAGTCATCTTGGTCCGCTCCTGTTTACATTATTTATTATTTATTACATTATTCTATACGCCGGAATACACGCGGTTTCCAAATAAAAAAATTATCCCCATATTGCTTCATCAATTCTTCACAAAGTGGTAAAATAAAATTTTTGTAATCGCAAGACGTACTAGTGAAGACAGCGATTTTAGTTTAGCGACTTTGCATCAAGCAACAACAGCGCAACGTGTAAGAAGAGAACAGCAATACGAGCGCGGCAGATAATAATGGGGATAATTTTTTTATTCGGAAACCGCGTGTATTGCGGCGTACAGAAGTTTTCTAGTTTTAAATTCTCTTAAAAAATACTTAATTATAAATTTAAAAATTTTTAAAAATATTTTTCTGAAAGATATTAAGATATGCAACAAAGTGGCATCACAAATATTAAAATAAATCAAACGAGTCTCAAGTGCTGCATAACTCAAAAATCGGAGCTTAATTAGAAAAAATTTTTTTAAAATTAACGGTAAGAGTTAAAACAAAAAAAAAACCGATCCTTATATTTTAATCCTATATCGAAAAAAAAAGTTTCGCTTGGTTCTGAGATTTGACCTAAATTGGCCTGTCACGTTTCACGTGGAATGACCCACATTTAAATGGTTCTAAGTGTAAGCTAATGAGCTTTTTTCGTGTCAGCCCTCACTATTCAACTTATACTTTTAGCGGTTTTGTGTTAGATAGAATAACGCATGCTGACGACCTTGGAGTCTATTTGGATCCTAAACTTTAATTTTCTGATCACATTACTACCATGGTAAATAAAGCCAGGGACGTGCTTGCATTTATCAAAAGGTGGTCGAAGGAATTCGATGATCCCTATGTCACAAAGACTTTGTTTATTTCATTAGTCCGACCAATTCTTGAGTACTGCGCTCTAGTTTGGAGTCCCCAATATGGGGTGCATATAGACCGGATTGAGTCTGTGCAAAAAAACTTTTTAATATTTGCCTTACGGGGGACTTAACTGGGATACAAGCCTAATACTGCCATTCTACTCTAGTAGACTTCTTCTAATTAACTTACAATCGTTAGTTAACTAAAGAACTCTGCTTGATACTACGTTTATTAGGAATCTTTTTCATGGTGATGTGGAGAGTCTCGAATTACTGGGTCGCCTGCATTTTAATGTTCCAAATAGATTCACAAGAAACTATATTACTCTAGTTTTGAGTCATAGTATCTCTAATTATACCCGTTACTCGTAGAGTAAAAGGTATACTGTATTCGTGCAAAAGTCAGTAACAGGGAGAAGGAAGCGTTTCCGACCCTATAAAGTATATTATTGATCAGGATCACTAGCCGAGTCGATCTAGCCATGTCTGTCTGTCCGCCTGTCTATCTGAATGAACGCTGAGAGCGCGGAAACTACAAAAGCTAGAAAGTTGGGATTACCCACACATATTCTTGGGTTTCCTACGCAGCGCAAGTTTATTTCAGCCGAGCGCCACGGCTCCTTAACACCCACAATCGCTCATAATTGCCTACAAACGATACTAAATTGTGTCTGGCGCCCACATTTTTTCATTTGTTCAGTTATACCTATCGAAATGTAGAAGAAATTTTTCAAATCGGACCATTCTTTAAAAAGTTATGCCAGATCTAAGTTTTATATCTCCCTCGCACTCCCTTTGGCTGAGTAACGGGTATATGATAGTCGAAGCACCCGACTATAGCGTTCTCTCTTGTTTTAATTATTTTTTGTGAGTCTTCTTCTTTGTCCGCAATTTCGTTTACTCGCCCAAAACGGTGTAGAGCTCCGTGTGCGTAACAAGCATTTCTTGGGGTCGTAAGGGCCACTTGTTTGTATTGACCATAGTGCATCAACGTCCAAAAAAAAATTGACACTCCTGAAAATTTGATATTAATCTTAAGAGAATACATTCCTCCTAATATAATAGTAGTTATTCATTGTACTTTAGAGGACTTTTTATACCCGTTACTCGAAGAGTAAAAGGGTATATTGTATTCGTGCAAAAGTATGTAACAGGTAGAAGGAAGCGTCTTCGATTCTATAAAGTATATATATTCTTCATCATGATTACTAGCCGAGTCGATCTAGCAATGTCCGTCTGTCTGTCTGTCTGTCCGTATTAACGCTGAGATCTCGGAAACTATAAAAGCTAAAAGATTGGCATTTTGCATGCAGATTTTAGGAGTTCCTATGCAGCGCAAGTTTGTTTCAAAAAGGTGCCACGCTCCTCCAACGCCGACAATCGCTTTAAAACGATTTTAAAAATTTAAATATTTTGGAAAAGTAAAAAAAGCTGTTTTATTGTGTTTATTAATATCTATATCTATATATCTATATAATACAATATGTGTGATTTATACATATCGGGGCAAAATGGAGCAAAAAAGCTTAATAAAATTAGTATATATACACTTTGCACTTTAATGACACATAGTTACTTTTTGGCACAAGTTGGCACAAAATTTGTTATAATCTAAAACAGACGGGTTAGCAGGTTAGTTTTTTTCGACTTTTGGACAACATCAATAAACGCATACAAAGAACACATTATCAAATATGAACAAAGACTTTTTTAATACAAATATTCTACATACCTTTGGCATTCTTTTCTTTTTTATTCTTTTTTAGTACTTCAGTAATTTTAAACCACAACAATTTTGGCACGCTCGTAAGTAAACAAAATCTTTCCCGCGCTTTTTAGTTTCGCACGCATGCAATCAAACAGCTGACTTTGAAGGGCTGCCAAAATTTCAGGGATGCATCAAAACAATTAAAATCTTTTGATTCATTTTAGTCAAAGTATATACTATTCAAATTTTATTATTAAAAAAGGTTTACTTTCTATGAAAAATTTGAATTTTCGTCGAAAAATCGGCTCGCTGGCCCAATGTGCATTCGTTAAAAAGTTATACCCGATCAAAGTTTTATATCTCCATCTCCCTCGCACTCCCTTTAGCTGAGTAACGGGTATCTAATAGTCGGGTGCCCCGACTACAGCGTTCTCTCTTGTATAGAATTCAAAAACCACTTAAAGGAAATTTTATTAATACATTTTTATATACAAGAATATTTGTCAAAGATGTGGAAAATCTTGAAGACAGAGCACTTGTAATCGAAGAAACACATTGTAGAGCACACAGGGGATTTTACGAAAATTATAAACAAATCAATAGATTGTATTATTGGCCAAACTTACTCACAAAATTAACAGAATATATAGAAAGAATACATAAAAGTAATAATGACCGATTATGAACCCATCTTTACCTCGGCCCAATTTAAATCTTTTGCACAAAGGTGCGGTTTAATTTTACATTACGCAGACCCGAGGCACAGTACCTCAAACGGACAAGTTGAAAGGGTACATTCTACATTAACAGAATTAGCTCGATGCATTGAAGAAGAATTTAATTTAACCGACTATTCCGAAATAGTAATTACACTCAAAACAAAATTAACCCTAAAGTCAAGGAAATCGCCCTATTTTTGTTTCAAGACAAGCTCGCCCTAAAATTTAGGGTAAGATTTTCCTATATTTTTTAAATCATTTTTCTATATTTTAGGGTCATTTTTCATAATTTTAGGGTAAAAATTTCTAAAAAGTAGAAAATTTTACTAAAAAATAGAAATTGAAAACAAAAAAAAACATGTTCAATGGGCGCCAGACACATTTTAGTATGGTTTGTGGACGACTATAGGCGATTGTGGGCGTTAGAGGGGGCGTGGCGGTCGCCTGAAATAAACTTGCGCTGCGTAGGAAGCCGAGGAATATGTGTTGGTAATCCCAATATTCTAGCTTTTGTAGTTTCCGAGATCTCAGCGTTCATCTGGACGGACAGACGGACATGGCTAGATCGACTCGGCTAGTGATCCTGATCAAGAATATATATACTTTATAGGGTCGGAAAAGCTTCCTTCTAGCTGTTACATACTTTTGCACGAATACAATATACCCTTTTACTCTACGAGTAACGGGTATAATAAATGAATGAGTTCTAAATAAAGTCTCCAAATTTGCATAATTAATTAGGTGAACAAAATATATCAAGTTGGCTGGTGGTGGTTACTGGAGTCCGACGGGTGTTCGTTACTTAGATTTAGAAAATACGGGGGAACTAAATTTAGTGGTGGACAAAAAATATTGACGGGACAAATATGTGTAATCAGAGTGTCAACAGGTTGTTGACCCTTTTAGTTGCTCAGTGGCTGTTTCACACGTGCACGGGGTCACTTAATTATC
>JBAMCJ010007657.1:0-11386 GCA_037075205.1 Drosophila prostipennis | reverse complement strand
CCCCCCCCCCCCCCGGGGGGGGGGGGGGGGGGGGGGGGGGGGGGGGGGGGGGGGGGGGGGGGGGGGGGGGGGGGGGGGGGGGGGGGGGGGGGGGGGGGGGGGGGGGGGGGGGGGGGGGGGGGGGGGGGGGGGGGGGGGGGGGGGGGGGGGCCCCCCCCCCCCCCCCCCCCCCCCCCCCTGGAGAAAGTTGGTGAGAGAAAATCCAAATATGGCATACTATCATGTCCCTGGGTCGACAATGATGTAAGAGAGGGCCCGGATACATGCCAATGTCAGCAGGCACCATACCTTAGGATTAAAAATATTGATTTAATAAAAAAAATACTATAAACTTAACCTTTAATTAATAAATAAAATAAATAATTAAGAAAATTCTATATCTATAATAATAAAATAAAAATATATTTTAAATTTATATTTGTATCTTCTTTTGTTTGGGGGATGTGATTGTTTTCAGCTATTTCTTTTAAATGTTCTTTTGCTATTGGGGTGGGTGTTTGCTTTCAGCTGTTTCTTTTCAGTTAAAAAAATTCTAAATATGTTTTCAGTACCAAGCAAGGGACCTCTATTCAAGGGTGTTCTTGGTTATACTAATTAAGTAACCAAAGTGACCACATGTGAACGTGTAAACAGCCTGTGACGTAAACAGCCCGTGACATTTTCTAGTGCTTATGCTAAGTAAAAGGTCACTGATCCACTAAAAGGGTCGCTAACAACTACCTGTTGCAACTCTGATCACACCATATTAGCATATAGAATTCCCTCCCGTCGTATTTTTTAAATTTAAGTAACGGTCACCCGCCGTACTCCAGAAAACACCACCTGCCAACTCTCATAATCCATTTCCCTAATTAATGGTGCTAATTTGGGGACTATATTTAGAACTCTTTCATATATTTTAACTGGAGAGTTAAAACTAATGTTTTCATATTTAGTGTTTAAAAAAAGCCTGTTACAAAATTCCAAAAAAACATGAGCTAAATTCAAATTTACATATTCTTTTAGCTTGGTGGCAAGCAAAGGGATCCCCTATTTAAGGTTGTTTGTGTCGCTTGCTCTCAACAACTTGTTTTTCTGTCTGATCCCACCATACCGTGATATTATCCAGTATGATAATTAAGTGACCCTGTGCACGTATGAAACAGCCACTGAGCAACTAAAAGGGTAGCTTGCTATCAACAACCTGTTGCCACTCTGATTACACATATTTGGCCCGTGAACATTTTTTGTCCACCACTAAATTTTGTAACGTCCACGATTGTGATGCATCAGCAGTCCCTCTGCCTACTTTACGGTTCCGGCCGTGCTCAGGGAAAATAGTGTGGGTCGTTTGGGGCTGCTTCCACATAGGCGCTACATGAACAAATGTTGTAGACAGTTATGATAGGAATACTAGGAACTCTAAACCAGGTCAATATTTCTCAAGGCGCGTTTATATAGTTGGACAGAAGAACTAAGATGTGGATGTTCTCCTTTTCCTGGCCCACCCAACCTGTAGAATCTAAGAAAATTGCGTGATCCTACCCAATTCAGAGTCGACGAGAAAATTACTCCATATTGATTTTAAATGCGTGGTAAATTACAAAATATATTTATCTTCCTTTCAGGGGAAGTTTTCTGAGATTCAACTCCAAAATTCATTACAAAAACAATTCCATTAATTTTACATACTAAATTCAGTTCGAGATACGCGTTCACTACGTTCGGCAGTATATCCTTTAGTTACAGTTACAATCTACATATTACTTCATGATTTGATCGCGCTTATTTCAATAGATAAATGAGTAAGTGACTTAAAAGAGAGAGAGAGCTCTATGATAGGTTTTGGCGTTCAAATCTCTTGGGTTAGTTATTTACACCGCGTTTATAAACAAGATAAATCAATCGGTAGGGGTCATATCATCGCTTACTCAATAAAATCTCGGCTAGGCCGTACTCACGAATCAGCTGCTTTCCTCCGTTGTCGACAGGCCTGAAGATGACGGTGTGCTGTTTTGGAATCTCCAGAAGTTAGATAAATGAGATGATATGTACGACTAGGATTGGGGGTTTCTATACAAGAGATTATAAACGGGACGTAGTGCTCGCCTGATCGTACTGACAATAGGGATTTTATAACTAAGTTAAACTAGTCCTCGAAACGGAGTTCATCTGGCTGCTCAAAAGGTTATCCGCTGTGTCGCAACACACGAGGTGGCGCTCGAGGTTAGAAGCTAGAGGCGCTTCGGATCACGTGGCACGACCAATCTACGCCCACCGAACTATGTCCAGCATGTCACCCGATTCGAACCGCGTGGGTAGACCAGCGGTCGGCAGCGAGAAGTTTTCGATGGGGATTACATTCTAGGGTTGTATGTTGTTGTTCCGATAAGCTGGTTTATTTGGTTGGTTTTACGAGTATTATGTGAGTTTTAATAATCCTCCAAAAGCAGAGTTGGCGACCAGTGGACGCGCAGCCGCTGGCGGATGCGAAAGCGTGGCGTCAACTTCACCGATGCTGGCAGCCTTCAGATATTTGCCGCAGGTGGCTCCTACGGCTTCGGCAGCAACTACTGTTGGATTTTTATGTTGGATAGCAGCAAATGCAGTTGTGTTTTCTGTTGTACAGCAGCGAAAGCCACAGGCGTGAACGCCGCGTGGGCTGCCTGTCGTTGGCTAGGGGATCTGCAGATGATTAGGTTAGGGACGATCGTATTCGGTAACTTTTGGAATAAATACCTATTAATATCACCACACTAAACCTGGATTGGGTGCAAACGACGAGGTCGACTTGCAGAAGATGGTCTCTATCCAGCGCGAGAGTTTTTTCACTTATATCACCACTTATGGAATTATTTCGAAAGCACGTTAAATTTTACGTCTGGCTTCGCCGAATGGTTGTGAAAAGAGAACGCTGGAAGCACGGGAAGTTGGCTGCGATGTTTGGAAGTTTGACATTCACAGGATCGCTGTATAGGCTGTTCGGGGCGAATACCAAGGATGGGTCCTGCCAACTTAGCTAACTTGGAGTTACCAGATGGGTTGTAGAGCGCTCGATTTAAATTTACAGATTTAAACCGTCTTCTAAAAATCGCACCCTAACACCACTGGTTTAATCTTTGATTACAAAGCGAAGATAAAAGCTGAAATAAAATCAAAGGGGGTGATTCCTTACCAAAGATCCTTAGCATGGAATTTTCCAATCTCTTTACCGTGTAAATCCTTAACAAGATATATATTCTGACCCAGTTTTCTTTTGATTCGAACTTTGATTCCCACAGGAGCTAATTTTGCATTGAAGTTATCCGCTGCCTTGCTTAGAACAAAATATCGCTTAATAACTTCTTGTCACACCTCAAAGGAGCGTGGACGAGATCGTAGATCATAGGTACGTTGGTTTTTGTCATAGGCTTTGCTGAGATGCTTTCCTATATTCGATCGAATAGTTTGAAATTGATCACTTCGATTGCATCTTTCCACGTCAGCATTTAACAAATGAAGGTTTCGCAACAGTCTGTAGTCGTTACCATGAGTTATCATCGGCTGTCCAAATATTATGAAATATGGTGACATCCCAACGGATTGGTGAACAAAATTCCTTAACGATGAATTGATGCTAGGTAAATATTCGTCCCAGACTCGTTGGTCGGATCGGATATAGGATCGTAAAGCAGCGTTAATGGACCTATTCACTCTCTCAGCCGCGTTTGACTGGGGAGCGTATGTTTTTTTTTGTATTCCTTTATTTGGGCTATCTTACAAATAATTAACATTAAATATACGTTGGCTAGGATTGGAAGCTCGGTCGCGCGGGACTGCCGCAAAGCATTGCTTCGCGCGACTTCAGCCGCCTACTCCATCTGCCCGTTCCTCCTTCTCTCCAGACGTCTTAACGTCTTCATGATGATGGCAGCGAATTGTGCCGTTGCGTCCCAAAAGTCCTGGCTGACCAGCATTGTTGGAACCAGTGTGTGGACTTCCACGCTGACTCCCGTTGCGTCTTGGAGTGCCTTTCGTTCGTGGTAGAACCTGTGACACTCGAATAGGACGTGCCGGGCGTCCTCCATGACGCCGCTTCCACACTCTGGGCAGCCGTTTGCCGTGTCGTGCCCGTACTTTTTCAGGTACCCGCGGAAGCATCCGTGTCCGCTGAGTACTTGAGTCAGGTAGAAGTCTACCTCCCCGTGCTTTCGTCCTATCCAGGGTCTGATGTCCGGTATTAGCTCGTGGGTCCAGCGTCCTTTTATGGAGTTGTCCCACCTGCTCTGCCACCTTTCTATGCTCCTGGCTCTGGCTTCGGATTTTGCCTCGGACCTCGCTCCTTGCTCCGCGAGCTCCCCTAGGCCACGGACCTCCTTCGCTTCTCGCACCAGCTCTGGTAGGGGCACTTGGCCGGCAATGACCAGTGCCGCGTCGTCCGAAACCGTCCTAAAGGCGCAGGCAACCCTCAGGGCGCATAGGCGATATGTGGATATGGCTCCGCTCATGTAGCTCTTCAGCTCTGTGGCGTCTGCCCACACTGCGGCTGCGTATAGCAGCTGGGACGTCACAACACTCGCAAGCAGCTTCCTTCTCCCTTGCTTGGGTCCTCTGGTGTTGAGGAGTATCCTGGACAGGGCTCTGGCAGTCGCGTTCGCCTTCTCGTGTGCGTACTCCAGGTGCTCCTTGAAGCAGAGCCTGGTGTCCAGAACGACCCCCAGGTATCTGATCGCCCGTTGAGAAGTGACCTCGTTTCCGCCGACCGTTATCTTGGCTGTATCCACCTGTTTCCTGCTTGAGATCAGGACGGCTTCCGTCTTCTGCGCGGCCAAATCCAGACCTGCCACCGCTAGCCACGCCTCGACTGCGCGGATCGCTGTGTTAGCTGCCCTTTCTGCATTGCAAATCTCTTTTGCCACCACTACCAGCGCGACGTCGTCTGCGAAACCAACGATTGTGGTGTTGTCTGGTAGGGACAGGTTTAGCACTCCGTTGTACATGGTGTTCCACAGCAGAGGGCCCAGTACTGATCCTTGCGGGACTCCGGCGGTGATCTCGTGGGATCTGGTGCCTTCAGAGGTGTCCAGAAGGAGGACCCTGCTGTCGAAGTAGCTGCGAACTATGTTCAGCAGATATTCAGGAACATGGAACGCTTTCAGTGCCTCCAGCGTCCGCCCCCAGTCCGCCGAGTTGAAGGCGTTACGGATATCCAGCGTTACCACTAGGCAGTACTTCTTCGTGCCACCTTTCCACCTGGCGCCCTTAATGGCTTTCTCGGCAAGGCTTTTCACTTTTGTGATCGCGTCCAGGGTCGACCTCTTCTTCCTGAAGCCAAACTGGCTCGGGGACAGTCCGCCTGCGTGCTCGATTGCTGCCTCCAACCTGGTAACGATTACCTTCTCGAAGACCTTTCCTATCGTGTCCAATAGGCAAATCGGCCTGAAGGAGGAGGGATCCCCTGCTGGTTTGCCGGGCTTGGCGAGGAGCAAAAGATTTTGCTGCTTCCAGCGCGCGGGGAAGGTACCTTCAGTCAGGCATTGGTTGAAGAGCGCTGCCAACTTCTCGGGGTGCAGGTGTAGCAGGAGCTTGGTTGCTCCGCTAGGGACCATGTCTGGGCCGGGTGCCTTTTTACTAGCCAGCTTCCTTCCCACTTCAACGACTTCCTGCTCAGTGACAGGACAGATGTCGCTTTCGCCGGGCGCCGTCGTCCTGGGGACTGATATAGGTTGCCCCCTTGGAAACAGGACTCGCACTATGCCTTCCAGGGCTTCCGGATCTGTAGGTGCATTGTGGCCAGCGTTCACTCGTTTCACCACCATTCTGTACGCTCCGCCCCACGGATCCTTTTCGGCTTCGTCGCACAGCTTGAGGAAGCACTCTCTCTTGCTCGCTCTTAAGGGGAGCGTATGTACCAGTGGTTATGTGCTGAATACCGTGTTTGGAAATAAATGCAGCAAAATCATGGCTTTTAAATTGAGTTCCATTGTCACTAACAATTATTTCCGGCACTCCAAAGCATGAAAAGATTTCATCCCTCAGGAAAGAAATTACTACTTGTGAGGTACATTTCTTTACCGCCTTAAGAAATGTAAATTTCGAAAAGTGGTCAAGAATAATGAAGATACCTATATTTCCTCGTTTTGAGCGGGGGAAAGGTCCTATAAAATCGACATACAATCTCTGAAATGGCCTATCACTTGATGCTTGACTTACCATTGGTGGCTTTAACGTTCGTGTGGGGAATTTCGAGGTCTTACAAATATCACACTGCCCTATGTAGTTGCGAACATCGATGACCATTTTTGGCCAGAAAAATCTTCTTCGAAGGCGTTCTAGGCATTTTGCAATGCCGCAATGACTTGAAGTAGGCTGATCATGCGCTGAGCTAACAACTTTTATACGCAACGCCTCGGATCACGTGGCACGACCAATCTACGCCCACCGAACTATGTCCAGCATGTCACCCGATTCGAACCGCGTGGGTAGACCAGCGGTCGGCAGCGAGAAGTTTTCGATGGGGATTACATTCTAGGGTTGTATGTTGTTGTTCCGATAAGCTGGTTTATTTGGTTGGTTTTACGAGTATTATGTGAGTTTTAATAATCCTCCAAAAGCAGAGTGGACGACCAGTGGACGCGCAGCCGCTGGCGGATGCGAAAGCGTGGCGTCAACTTGACCGATGCTGGCAGCCTTCAGATATTTGCCGCAGGTGGCTCCTACGGCATCGGCAGCAACTACTGTTGGATTTTTATGTTGGATAGCAGCAAATGCGGTTGGGTTTTCTGTTATACAGCAGCAAAAGCCACAGGCGTGAACGCCGCGTGGGCTGCCTGTCGTTGGCTAGGGGATCTGCAGATGATTAGGTTAGGGACGATCGTATTCGGTAACTTTTGGAATAAATACCTATTAATATCACCACACTAAACCTGGATTGGGTGCAAACGACGAGGTCGACTTGCAGAAGATGGCCTCTATCCAGCGCGAGAGTTTTTTCACTTATATCACCACTTATGGAATTATTTCGTAAGCACGTTAAATTTTACGTCTGGCTTCGCCGAATGGTTGTGAAAAGAGAACGCTGGAAGCACGGGAAGTTGGCTGCGATGTTTGGAAGTTTGACATTCACAGGATCGCTGTATAGGCTGTTCGGGGCGAATACCAAGGATGGGTCCTGCCAACTTAGCTAACTTGGAGTTACCAGATGGGTTGTAGAGCGCTCGATTTAAATTTACAGATTTAAACCGTCTTCTAAAAATCGCACCCTAACACCACTGGTTTAATCTTTGATTACAAAGCGAAGATAAAAGCTGAAATAAAATCAAAGGGGTGATTCCTTACCAAAGATCCTTAGCATGGAATTTTCCAATCTCTTTACCGTGTAAATCCTCAACAAGATATATATTCTGACCCAGTTTTCTTTTGATTCGAACTTTGATTCCCACAGGAGCTAATTTTGCATTGAAGTTATCCGCTGCCTTGCTTAGAACAAAATATCGCTTAATAACTTCTTGTCACACCTCAAAGGAGCGTGGACGAGATCGTAGATCATAGGTACGTTGGTTTTTGTCATAGGCTTTGCTGAGATGCTTTCCTATATTCGATCGAATAGTTTGAAATTGATCACTTCGATTGCATCTTTCCACGTCAGCATTTAACAAATGAAGGTTTCGCAACAGTCTGTAGTCGTTACCATGAGTTATCATCGGCTGTCCAAATATTATGAAATATGGTGACATCCCAACGGATTGGTGAACAAAATTCCTTAACGATGAATTGATGCTAGGTAAATATTCGTCCCAGACTCGTTGGTCGGATCGGATATAGGATCGTAAAGCAGCGTTAATGGACCTATTCACTCTCTCAGCCGCGTTTGACTGGGGAGCGTATGTACCAGTGGTTATGTGCTGAATACCGTGTTTGGAAATAAATGCAGCAAAATCATGGCTTTTAAATTGAGTTCCATTGTCACTAACAATTATTTCCGGCACTCCAAAGCATGAAAAGATTTCATCCCTCAGGAAAGAAATTACTACTTGTGAGGTAAATTTCTTTACCGCCTTAAGAATTGTAAATTTCGAAAAGTGGTCAAGAATAATGAAGATACCTATATTTCCTCGTTTTGAGCGGGGGAAAGGTCCTATAAAATCGACATACAATCTCTGAAATGGCCTATCACTTGATGCTTGACTTTCCATTGGTGGCTTTAACGTTCGTGTGGGGAATTTCGAGGTCTTACAAATATCACACTGCCCTATGTAGTTGCGAACATCGATGACCATTTTTGGCCAGTAAAATCTTCTTCGAAGGCGTTCTAGGCATTTTGCAATGCCGCAATGACTTGAAGTAGGCTGATCATGCGCTGAGCTAACAACTTTTATACGCAACGCCTCAGGAACGAATAGTTTCCAACAATCATCCGGATCGGTCTGTTCGCCGTAACTAAAATTTCGACGATAAATGTACTTATCAACCACACGAAAGTCTGGTAGCTCCGAAGATTAATACCTATCCCTTAACCTGCGATATTCGTCGAATTAAAATGCTTCTGATTCTAGATCAATTTCTGGGAAAAGTTCTATATCCAACTCACCAATTTCGTCGGAACATTCAAAGGCTCTAGAAAGCGTGTCGGCGACAATATTTTCACTTCCCTTTCTATGTTCAATAGAAAAGAAATAGCCTTGTAATTTTATCGCCCATCGAGCGAGCCTGCCACTCAAGTCAGCTTGGTTCATTAGCCAGCGAAGGCTAACGCCAAAACCACCGCCACGCCAAAACCACTGCCAGGCACTCCAGTTCGGAGACTGTGTAGTTCCGTTGGGCTTTGTTTAGTTTTTTAGACATATGGGTCATTCCACGTGAAACGTGACAGGCCAATTTGGGTCAAATCTCAGAATTAAGCGAAACTTTTTTTTTCGATAGAGGATTGAAATATAAGGATCGTTTTTTTTTTTATTTTTATACCCGTTACTCGTAGAGTAAAAGGGTATATTGTATTCGTGCAAAAGTATGTAACAGCTAGAAGGAAGCGTTTCCGACCCCATAAAGTATATATATTCTTGATCAGGATCACTAGCCGAGTCGATCTAGCCATGTCTGTCTGTCCGTCTGTCCGTCTGTCTGTCTGTCTGTCTGTATGAACGCTGAGATTTCGGAAACTATAAAAGCTAGAAGATTGGCATTTGGCATGCAGATTCTAGGAGTTCCTACGCAGCGCAAGTTTATTTCAAAAAGGTGCCACGCCCCTTTAAATATTTCGGAAAAGTAAAAATGCAGTTTTGTTGTGTTTATCAATACCTATCGAAATGTAGAAGAAATTTTTTAAATCGGACTATTCGTTTAAAACTTATGCCTGATCAAAGTTTTAGCTGATTTACGTTTATTAGATAGTCGGGACACCAACCCGACTACAGCGTTCGCACTCCCTTTAGCTGAGTGACGGGTATTAGATAGTCGGGACTCCAACCCGACTATAGCGTTCTCTCTTGTTTTAACTCTTACCGTTTATTTTTAAAAAATATTTTTCTAATTAGGCTCCAATTTTTGAGTTATGCAGCACTTGGGACTCGTTTGAGTTATTTTAATATTTGGGATGTCACTTTGTGGCATATCTTAATATCTTTCAGAAAAATATTTTAAAAAATTTTTTAATTTAAAATGAAGTATTTTTTAAGAGAATTTAAAATTAGAAAACTTCTGTACGACGGAATACATGCGGTTTCCGAATAAAAAAACAAGAGAGAACGCTATAGTCGGGTTGGTGTCCCGACTATCTAATACCCGTCACTCGTCTAAAGGGAGTGCGAGGGAGATGGAGATATAAACTTTGATCAGGCATAACTTTTTAACGAATGGTCCGATTTAAAAAATTTCTTCTACATTTCGATAGGTATTGATTAGCACAACAAAACTGAATTTTTACTTTTCCGAAATATTTAAATTTTTAAAATCGTATATCAGCTATTGTGGGCGTTAGAGGGGGCGTGGCACCTTCTGGAAAAAAACTTGCGTTGCGTAGGAACTCCAAGAATCTTTATGCCAAATACAAATCCTCTAGCTTTTATAGTTTCCGAGATCTCGGCGTTCATACGGACAGACAGACGGAAAGACGGACAGACGGACATGGCTATATCGACTCGGCTAGTGACCCTGATCAATAATATATATACTTTATAGGGTCGGAAATGCTTCCTTCTAGCTGTTACATACTTTTGCACGAAAACAATATACCCTTTTACTCTACGAGTAACGGGTATATTTTATCCCCATATTGCTTCATCAATTCTTCACAAAGTGTTAAAATAAAATTTTGGTAATCGCAAGACGTACTAGTAAAGACAGCGATTTTAGTTTAGCGACTTTGCATCAAGCAACAACAGCGCAACGTTTAAGAAGAGAACAGCAATACGAGCGCGGCAGAGGGATGGCTCCGACTTGACCATCCTCAGCATATCTGCGTAGGATCCTTCGCTGCATTTGATTAGAATGGCATCTGGTCGCTGGCTTCTGGGCTTCGCGGTGGGGTTCGAATGGGCTTGCTTGGACTCTGCGCTCTGGGCGCTGCGTTGGGGCTTCTTGCTTCTAGGCCTAGCCTGTTGCCAGCTAGAGCTTCCTCGGGGCATGCTATTGTTGGCTCCACCACTTCCAGGCTTCGTGGCGCTGGCTGCTTCAGGTGCATGACCTGCCCCAGGGGAGGCGGAAGGCAGCCTAGCGCTCAGGGTCGATCCCATGGCGAGGCTTTCAGCCAACCTCTCGCTGATCTCGACCTACAACGCCTTCATTTCCTGCAGAGTGTCGATTGTGGCCTGCGTGACAACTTTCTTGTTGTTGCCCTTGGTGTCCGTGAACTTGCGGATCATCTCTTCCAGCGTTTTACCCAGCTCCTCAGCTAGGGCTGATTCGCTCATTTGGACCCGTTGCTTCTTCTCGGCTCCAGGTTGTTTCCCATCGGGGCTCGTGGGGTCTCTGCCTCTTTTGGGGGTATTCGACTCCTCCTCGTTACCGCCAAAGACGAAAATAGGCCGTCCACCTTTGGGGATGCTGATTTTGGGTGCGACTCGGTCGGCGGTGCCGGACCAGGAGGCGACCGTTGCACCTTCTGCTTCATAAGTTGGAACTTTTAAATAAGCTCATCTTCGGCCCTGGCTACAGCCAGTGCTTGGGTCCCGTCATCCAGGCCAGCAGGCTCTTTCCTCCCGGTCTTCGCTGCCTGCTCCATTGGGGGTCCCTCGACGTACTGGGATTTCCCCCAGTATTGGCCCGATGGGAGGTATACCGCTCCGGCTCGGTCCCCAGTGCCCCGTTTAGTTAGGTGCCGCCGCGGCGGGGTGTTGGGAATTAGCCAGTACCTTTAGCTAATTTTCTCCCCAGGAGCAAGGTAGGAAGTATAAAGGGGATGCGATTGTCTAGGCTGTTTAGAGTGAGTTCT